>KK116096.1:0-17055 GCA_000611955.2 Stegodyphus mimosarum | reverse complement strand
TTAAATATCTAGGCATTATCATAGATAACAAACTGAACTTTGCGGACCATCTAGATTATGTAAAAAACAAAATATCTAAAATAGCAACAAACTTACGAAGAATGCAAGGAATTGGCTGGGGCATTAACACAAAAATACAAAAGGTGATTTATTTCTCTGTTATCGAAAAAATAGCTCTCTATGGAGCAGCAATTTGGGCAAACCCAATGTCCTCCCGTAAACGGAAAAAACTGCAAACAATTCAAAGGCCTTTTCTCCTCAACTACACCAGAGGATATAGGACAACATCGAATGCCGCATTGTGTCAGATTGCTAAAATTTCCCCTCTCTTCATAGCAGCAGAAAAAGAGTATATAAAATCAACTGTATTGCACCTAAGAAAGAATTGCACCCACAATGGAACAGAATTCAAAGCAGAATGCTACTCCACTGCCTCACACCCGTATGAGCGACATCCTGCAGTGAAGAATAATATAACTCTCTGCATCAACAAAGAGCCATTCATGAACAAATTCCCTCAAATCTACACAGATGGTTCTGGCCAGGACTGCGGAAAAGGATGTGCGCTAAAAGTATATTTAGGTAATCATTTGACAGAAGAGCAGAAATTTCAACTAAACGTAGAAAACAGTGTCTTCCAAACAGAAGCAATCGCAATATTAGAAGCCATCAAATACAGTATACGCCATTCCTTTAAAACTTGCCATCTTTTTACAGATAGCTCATCCGTCATGCACGCAATAGCCTCCACAAAGAATAGATCCCCAATAATCCAGGAAATCCTCAGTACTGTCTCTAACACAACCAACCAGCATTTCATAATATCATGGATTAAAGCTCATGTCGGCAACAAGGGCAGCGAGGAAGTGGATGCCCTAGCAAAAGAAGCAGCTAGAGGCCTCAATGCAACGAAACTACACATACGATCGGTATCCAAAAATATGTTCCACCCCAAACGTCATAAGTAGACAAATAACACGTCTGATCTCAGGCCACGGCCCTTTGCCCACATATTTCTACAAGAGGAATCTCTCACTTTCATATCTTTGTGTATGTGGGCAGAGGGAAGATCCAGAACATTACCTATTCACATGCACCATGACAGCAAATCTGCACCTAACAAGACCAAGACTAGACCAAGACGTGAATACGTATCTCAGATGCGCACTCAATAATAACCTTATGAGGAAGAGCATATCCCAAATAATGGACACTCTGGCATCAAAGGGTCTAGAACTGTGCAACACAGAGTGATCCTCCAACTCATTCATTAAAGAATAACCTCCAATGATTAATCGAATCCTTAGTTGAAACAGCAAATAATGAAAACATTTCAAAATAGTTCAAATCGTCATATAAATGGTAAGAAGCACTTAAACACAGCAGCTAGTCAACGAACTTATATGAGTAATTAAACTATTCCAAAACTTCAATGTGCTCATCAACAACCAAATTAAGCACATAGATTGAATCTACAAACAATGAACGTCTAGATATGATGAACATGCAATAGCAGCCAAAGTAGACATTGGCATAACACAGTGACGCCGCCAGCAGTGGCAGAGCTTGTGATGTTGCTCTAGACAACAGAAGCACCTCTACACCAAAACGGCACCGTGAGTCCCAGGAAGGCTTTACTAATCTGGATAGCTAGCGTAAGGGGCCTATACCTACTTACCCAGGGTAAGTAATAGGTGGCCCCCTACACTTATACCTAACCTAACCTACATTGACGGTAATATGAATGGCCTCTAGCAGAGATATCGATTAAATTATCTCTTGTTTCCTTCGAAGTGCTTGTATTTTCACAGAATTCAATTCTGTTTTTCATTTTCTAAACATCTATTTTGTAATGGAATTTAAAAGCTCTTATGATACCCTAATATTAAAGGTATGTTAGAAATTGTATTTGCAGGAAGACAGACTAATGTCTTTCAGAGAAATATAAGATGTGTTTGTCCTGCAAAGTCATCTAATTAGTAAAGCTAGGTATTTCATTTTTCAGTTCGCTGTTCTATTTCTAAAGAAAATCGGCAAAACCACTGCTTGTCATGAGTTCTTATTGCTATGGTAAATCAGAAGTAAACTCTTGATTCTTTTCGAGCATCGAGGTTTTCTGCTTTTATCAATAATCAGTGTTGTGTTCGTAATTGTTGTGTCCACATTGCACGTTAAAACACAGTAATATTTTTGATTCTATTTATTGTGATGTGCCGTAAGAGGTTAATTAAAAATAGTTTATAACAGCTATTCTTTGTGTACATTAGCTTAGTAAATTTGCAATAAAGCATTAACTTTAAGGGAATTTTTTTGGTTTTATAATCTTTTAGTCACTACATCTTTTCCTTTTAAATAGCTTAGCTTGTTATTCAGTATCAGACACATGAAATCCGAACGATAATTACTTATCTTATATTTTTCCAAATAGCAATAGACTCGAGTAAAAAGTGAAACAACATACTGAAAATGAATCAAAGTAAAATCGTGTTTCTAGACTAATACCCGTTTTGGGCTAATAAATCAAAAAAATATAAAACCGATTTTTATTATTTGGTGTAAATAAAAGTCGTTATTTACCGAAATAGTTTAACAAAACCCCAGTTTGGAAATGTGCACAAACAAATAGCAGTATCTCACTACGATGAGTTAGTTAAATTACCAACATTTAAGAATTTATAGTAAGTAACACATGCCTAATTTTTAACTAATAATGATTCTAGCTTCCCATTTTAATCATTCCATTTTCTACTCGTACATTGCAGCAACAGTCTACGCTACCTTCTACGACTGGTATTCTACACTGCTGATGAAAAGAAATTTATCTATATATATGTACACATATATATATAAAGAAGAAAGTCTGTTTTATCCTCTGGCCCACCAGCGGCCGAGCGGTAAAGACGCTGAACACTGGTAGTTCGGTCCGAGGTTCGAATCCCGCGAACGGGCTGGCTGCATGGGCGTTTTCGTGGTTTTCCCCATGTGTAACGTGTATACGAGCCAGTTTCCATTAGAAAGTCCTCCACGAAGGCATCCCTCCCCTTAGGCAGATAGCCCTCGTGTGCTTTGCCATAATTGAATAACCTAACCTAACCTGTTTTATCCTCTAATAACTCAATCACTACCACAGCTGTCGTTGCCAAACTTTCTACAATTCTTTTCTGTATCCTGGAAAAGGTCGACGTCCACTTTTTTCCAAAAAAAAAGTAGCTAAAATCAGAGATATAATTTAAAAACTCGGAAAAACGATAATTTTCGCAAACATTTTTCCGAGTGGCAATAGTCTCGCAAGCTGAAGACGAAAAATCTGCCTTATTTCGAAAGTTGTTGCCACTACTCGCTTTCAAATCCTAGAGTTTCTAAATAAAAAATTTCCAAGTTTTACGATGAAATAAAAATAGCACTGCCAAACATTAAATACATTATTCCCGATTCCAAAAATTCGCAGAAAGCCATTTCGACTGTTCTCATCTTCGTACGACTTTAATCAGCTGAGATATTAATTAAAAACTCTGAAACTACCAATTTTCGCACTCATTTTTCTCAGTGGCAACAGTCTCGCGCGTTGGAGATAAAAATGCTGTATTTCGAAATGTGTTACTATTGCTCGCTTTCAAATTGTAGTTTTTTAATGAAAAATTTGTAAGTTTCGCAAAATCTATTTATATAAATAAGAATGTCTGTTTGTTTATTCGCGTTATTGATTTCTAATGAATTACGATCAATTTTTTCCTACATTTAATTGACTAAAATTGAATACATGTAAAATATTGGATGAAACTTGAGATCTTATGACCATTTTATTAGAAAGACGAAAATAATTAAAAACTGGGTGCCATTGCTGCTGATATAATTAGAGAGAATTAGTTTATTTTCTATCGAAATTTTTTATTTGGGTTCCTTATCGCATCAGACTGAAAAATGTATGACTATGAATCTTATTTTTTGTATCATTATTACAGAAGGATATCAGCGGTATCGTTCTTTCTGCTGTTAGATGCGTTACTGTCAATCTAAATTAACTGCCATCCGGTACTGTGTCTAGTATATATATAAAGAAGAAAGTTTGTTTGTTTGTCTTCTAATAACTCAATCACTGCTATAGCTATCGTCACCAAACTTTCCACAATTATTTTGTGGGTCCTGGAAGAGGTCGACGTCCACTTTTTTCCTAAACAAAGTAGCTAAAATCAGAGTTATTAATTAAAAACTCGGAAAAACGATAATTTTCGCCCTCATTGTTCCGAGTGGTAATATTCTCGCAAGCTGGAGATGAACATCTGCTATATTTCGAAAGTTGTTGCCACTGCTCGCTTTCAAATCGTAGAGTTTGTTAATAAAAAATTTCTCAGTTTTACGATGAAATAAAAATAGCATTACCAAATATTAAATACATTATTCCCGATTCTAGAAATTCGTGGGAAGCCATTCCGACTGCGTGTGACTTCAGTCAGCCGAAATATTAATTAAAATCTCCGAAAACATTAATTTACGCAGTTATTTTTCCGAGTGGCAACAGCCTCGCGCTTTGGAGATAAAAATGCTTCTTTGTTTCGAAACGTGTCGCTACTGCTTGCTTTCAAATCATAGAATTTGATAATCAAAAATTTTGTAAGTTTTACATAATTTATATAGTATATAAAGAAGAATACCAGTTTGTATGATTGTTTGTTTGTTCGCGTTATTGATTTCTGATCAATTATGATGAATTTTTTGCCACATTTAATTGACTAAAATTGAATATAGGTGAAATACTGGATGGAACTTGAGCTTTTACGACCACTTGATTATAAAGACGAAAATTATTGAAAACAATTGCTGATGCAATGAGAGAGAATTAGTTTATTTTTATATCGATATTTTTTATGTGGGTTCTATACTCATCAGACTGAAAAATGTTGTTGTTGTTGCTCATGCTCACTTGTCTGACAGAGTCAGACCAAGCCTACGAGAAGTTTCGTGTGAAGGAGCTCTAGATTACGCCTGTCGTTGGCAATAGCCTTGAGCACCTAACAGGTGACAGTACGATTTGACTCAGTTCCGCCCCCAATTTTGATGGAGAGCACCCCGGGGGGACGAGTCCGAGGGTCTCCCACCCCTCTCCCCTTCCACCAAACCACATGAGAGGACTTTCGGCTCGCCACATATTTAAAGTGCCGCCATGCCGCACCGACACTATACATTTACAAACATCCATGCCTTCTCCGGGCTTCGAACGCGAGCCCTTCGGCAGTCAGCGACGCTAGCCACTATACTGGTTGGGCGGCGCTGAAAAATGTATGACTATTAATTTCAGTTTTTGCATCGTGGTAGGAGAATGATTATAGCGGTATCATTCTCTCTGTTGTTAGATACATTACTCTCAATCTAACTTAACTGGCATCGTGTACTTCCACTAGTTTAAAATAACAAATAAAATGTTAAAAGTATTGTTCTCTACAAGTAAACTACGTTGTTTATTAAAACAATTAAACCCCAAGCGCACATATCTCTCCGTAACACGAGCACATCCATCCCTTAAGTTTTGCTAATTAAAACTTGTAATGACTGTTCATTACGACGAAACAAAATAAAAAATAAAGAACTAAAAGAACAAGATAAAATAAGAGTAATAACGTAAGAATCTCTGGACGAATAAAAGCAGAAAAGAAAGAATTCCAGCGACGGCACAAAAGCTGGAAGAGAAGACTTGGGAAAGAATCGATAAAATGAAGTTTATGTTTTATGACAAGAAGTTAAGAACCATTCGATAAAAGGTCTTTGAGGGTATTATATTTTTATCCGAGAAAAGATTTAAAATTGCGTTTTGGAATGGTATTGCTGAAGACAAGTATAATCTTAGAATTATGAGTGTTTTTTGACGACGGAATTATCGCTTGCGCGTTCTAGTCATATCAAAAGGTTTAAATGAAATCCAAGATGATCTTTTCTCGGTCTGAAGAAAAGAATCATCTAGAAAGAAATTTAAGAAATGTTTTCAGAGGTATATTGATGTCGAGTTATGTTTTCTTTAAATCTATTGCAGAGTTTTAAAGTTTTCAAGACTTCTATTTTCTAAAAGACTGGGGTAATTTAATTTAGTAGATTTCTGAAGGTTTCCATCATATTGTTGCGAAAAATTCGGCGGTTGCGCCTGTATGTAAGCTTTCCGGCATAGCACTAGGGTTGCCATAAAATAGTGTATGGTAGGGTTTCCAGATTGGCGATTTTATCTCCCATTTGGCGACCAAATCGGCGATATCCCATGGTCCAATCGGGAAGCTTCTAGAATAATTTCCTGTCGAGATATTTCTCGAAACCTGTGGAACCTAATGGAAAGCTATATAAACCCTTGCGTTTCTGAGAGCGAGTAGTGTGATTAATTGCGAGAATTGTGATTTATAAGAATCGCTGCTTACTGTGAGTGCTAAGCTACGCGAGAGTTTTGTGAACGGAAAGTGATCGAGATAGCGCTTTGCCGTGAAGCTACCTTAACAGTATAGTTTGACAGTGTATTGGTGATTGTTCCACGGTGTTTATTATAAGTTTAGTATTGCCGTGAAGCTACCTTTACAGTTACAGCTTGAAGCTGTGTTGCTGATTGTTTCAGCGTATTTATTGTAGATTTTCGACGCTTTTAAAGGGAATTTTGGAACTGTGCTGTAAATAGTGATTCTTGTAAATAAATTGTGATTTTTATTGTTCTGCATCGTGTTCTCATCGGATACTCTCAAATCCATGAACCCGTGTAACGCAACAATATATTAATTAACATGAGCGAGGAAATTTTAATAACAGAATAATATGCAAATACAGAAACCATACGATTATGCTTTACATAACTGGAAATATATTTAATTAATAACCATAAAACTGAAAGTGTTCGTAATAATTAATTGCATGTATCATAGGTTAGATGCATTTTAAATTATGTCAGCTAAATATATAATTAAAAATGAAATAAAAATTTAAATTCTTAAGGAGCACATTTATAAGTTATTCAGTTTGTTAACGCATTACAATTCAATCAGTAACGCATTACAATTATAATTTCCAAGATAAACTACAGATGCTATGTCAATTCCAGTAGCAACATTAGGATAACTAAATATTTACCAAGCCATTCGATATAAATATTAAAGGTATAATGTTTAATTATCTAAATATTAAAGTGGCAGTACATGCCAGAACTTATATATGAAAATACATGGTAGCGTTATATATAGCTCAACACTGTGATCGAAAGTACATGTTAAATCTCCGATGAAGATGTTTCATAAATCTAAATCTGAAATTTTATCATATCATAAATTTTATCATCATTTATTATTAGTTATATATTATAACGTTTAAATTTAGGCGCAATCTTGCACTCCTTGCCACTACAAATTTCGTGGGCTTGTTTTGATTTTACTGTCAGACAAATGAGATAAGTCACAACAACAAGGTTAAATTTACAAAAACTAGTGTGACTAACAAACTATACAATGATTAAATTTCTAGAGCCAGCTGGTGAGTCGATAATTCTTTAGAATGCAACCAAAGATTAGGTAAATCTCAAAGGAAACATATATGCTATAAGTAACTGCTTTTTTGTTCTGTATTGAAACATACAGAGTAAAATGAGTTGATTGATCTTACCTTCCTTTCAAGGCATAGATGAAATCCAAATGCAGTCAACCTGCTCTAGAACGGTGACCACCAAAACGTGCAATTTTGCTATTAAACTGAAATTTACAGAGGCACCTCAAAATTCCCAGTACGTATTTTAAGGAGAGGTACAGAACATGGATATGCAGCGTATTTATAGAGGAAAACAGAACCAGAACTGGATAAGTGGGGCTGTAAGCCAACGCTTTAAGTCTGCACTTAGGACCTCTTCATTAACTCTTAGAAAATCGAAGCCTTCAATAACCTATGTGCTTAAAATACAGAAATACCCGTCCCCGTCCATTATTCGGCCCTTGCGTTTCCGCCCCTGTCTGTCCATTAATGCACAAAAATGTGTGAAGATTTCAAATGACACCCTTTCTAGTTCCTAACAAAGAAGCTTCCGTTAGCCTTTTAGGATAAACTATCCGTAGAACACCATCGACCAGGCATCCGACATAAGGTGCAACCGAACGGATTTTTGCCTTACCAACGGAGAATTCCACTAACCAGCAGCCACTCCAGCCGAGAGAAGGGGCTTTTATATAGACTGAATCTAAGTATAAATATATTGGTCGTAGCAAAACAGTGTGGCGCAGATTTTGGAGGTATACGCTGCGGAGGTAATATGGTTATTATTACATTATCATCATTATTATTGCAAGCATTAAACAAGGAAGTTAGCGTTAGATATACTGAATCATACAAATATACTGTTGCAAAAAAAATTCGGCGGTTGCGTCTGTATGTAAGCTTTCCGGCATAGCACTAGGGTTGCCATAAAATAGTGTATGGTAGGGTTGCCCGATTGGCGACTTTATCGCCCATTTGGCGACCAAATCGGCGATATCCCATGGTCCAATCGGGAAGCTTCTAGAATAATTTCCTGTCGAGATATTTCTCGAAACCTGTGGAACCTAATGAAAAGCTATATAAACCCGTGCGTTTCTGAGAGCCGGCAGTGTGATTAATTGTGAGAATTGTGAGAATAGCTGCTTACTGTGAGTGCTAAGCTACGCGAGAGTTTTGTGAACGGAAAGCGATCGAGATAGTGCTTTGCCGTGAAGCTACCTTTACAGTATAGCTTGACAGTGTATTGGTGATTGTTCCACGGTGTTTATTATAAGTTTAGTGTTGCCGTGAAGCTACCTTTACAGTTACAGCCTGAAGCTGTGTGGCTGATTGTTTCAGCGTATTTATTGTAGATTTTCGACGCTTTTAATGGTAATTTTGGAACTGTGCTGTAAATAGTGATTCTTGTAAATAAATTGTGCTTTTTATTGTTCTGCATCGTGTTTTCATCGGATACTCTCAAATCTACGAACCCGTAAAACGCAACAATACTAAATATGCTAAGTCAAACAAATATACTAACTATACTAAATCGTGTTACTCTTATATAAAGCTATGCCTTATGAAAGTTACTATGTACACAATTACAAACAAAACAAATTACAGGGTACTAATTAGAGATTACAAGTACCAATTAATGCAAATATAACTATCATAGTTTTGTAGGCGATTACGATACGGTTGATAATTAAAATTATAGATATTAACCACTTATTGTTATTACATGATTATTAATGCAATATTTTTATTAGCATGAGACTAGCATATTGCTACTAGCGTACTTATAAGTGTTACTATAAAGATAAATGCAAATTACAAAACAATACAAATTGCAAAATACTAAGCGAAAATTGCCAAAACAGGTATTACATATAATTTGATAATACAAATACAAATAAAAATTACAAGTAATAATACAAATAAATAGATTTATATATACATATAGCTAAATAATAATTGCAGATAAATTAAACAGTACAGATTGCAAAATATTTAGTACGAATTACAAAAACAGGTATTACGAGTAGCTGTTCTTGAAGTACAAATATTTACATATAATTGCAATTCTAACGAAAGGTAAATGTCTTACGCGGTGTAAAGCGTCTACGAAACCCACATTACAGTATGCATTTATTATATAGATAAGTTCAAGTTACAAAACAATACAAATTGCAAATTAATAAGTACAAGTTACGAAAACAGGAATTACAAATTATATTATAACAATACAAATAAATTGGCAATACAAATACAAAAGACAATTACAAGAATTATTACAAAAAGTAGGTTTATATATGTAGATAAATAATAATACCACTAATAATACTAATAATAATTACAGATAAATTAAACAGGACGAATCGCAAAGTATTGGGTACGAATTACAAAAACGGGTATTACAAGTACAAATAATGCAAATATTACGTTAATAGTTTAATGCACGCTTACGAAACGTACTGAGGAAACCACTTACTATCGTTACCTATTAAGGGAGAATATTCCACATATGATTATGCATTAAACTATCTTAGCTAAAAACATATTGTTGTTTGCATTTTGAAAATATAAAGAGTGTACATTTTAAATGCTGAGAAATACATATAACTGCGAAGTTAGCTGCTTGTTATGAAACTACGGAGCTCATATAACATAATACTAGGAAGTACTCATAACTGCCAGATTGGCTGTTTTTGAAGTGCAATGATTTACGTATAGTTCTAAATCTAAGCACGCATAGTTCATATTATACATTACAGACGAAAGAGATATGTATTTACGTGGTAGAAGGTCTTTACGAAACCCAAGTTGCAGTAGGCAGTTACTATGAGTGCAAATTACAATACAATATTAATTTCAAAATAGTAAGTATAAATTACAAAAACAGGTATTACTAATAAAATTACAATAATACAAATAAATTGATAATATAAATACAAATATTAATTGCAAATAAAAATACGAATAATAGATTTATATATATTGGCAAATAATAATCCAAAAATAATTACAAATAAATTAAAGAATACAAATTGCAAAATACTAGGTACGAATTACAAAAACAGGTATTACAAGTACAGTTAATGCAAACATTACGATAATATATTTATGCACTCTTATGAAGAGATGTACTAAGAAAATCACTTATAATCTCTATCTATTAAAGGAACATATGCCACATAGAGTAGTTATACATTAAACTATCTTGGCTAAAAACATATTGTTGTTTGCATATCGAAAATATATAGAGTACACAATACTAGGAAATACATGGAACTGCAATGTTAATCGTTTCTCGAAGTTTTTGGGTGCGTATATAACATTACACTAGGGAGAACGTATAACTAACTGGAAGATTGGCTGATCATTATAATACAAGGATGCGCATAGAATTGCAAGACTTAACATTTTTGGTTCACGTTATACGTTTCAGAAAAAATATAAGTGTATTGCGTGATAAAATGTCTCTGCGAAACCCAAGTTACAGTAAAAACTGATACAATGCGTTTAAGGAAACCGCACTGGCTACTGCATGCTTAGGGGGAGGAGAGAACACAGCATCACTATCTCGGACGTTTCGGATGGATGTGGTCGTTTGAATGAAAGGCCGTCTCGGGTGTTTTGGCCTTCGAAATGTTAAGCTTGCGATGTCCTGCGGAGAAGTTGCATATATACTGAATAGTTTGACAAACGATGGATTGGTTGACACACACACTACGTGGCATGTCCATCGAAAATTTAAATGCATTTTATAAAACATCTGTCTACCATTTATTGTACTGTTCAGTTTCTTCTCATAAAGCACCTTCAGATTTCTTTCTATAAATTATGTTCTTGTTCTGTCTTTGTACCCTTTCTGTTTTCTGTTTGCCAAGTCCTAGTTTTCTGTGAAAATGGGATCTATATTAATATTCTCAGCTTTTCGCCAAAGTCTGTGCTTGGAATTTTGACGCGCCTATATTTCCAATTCTTATCGTAGCAACAGAATTATTTGTATAGTAAAAAGTAGTTAATTATTCACTCGACGTGATTTATTTGATTTTAACATAATAGGGCATAGTTTATTCAGCGTTGAGTAATTTATCACATAGCCCTCGTCCTGATTATGAATCAGCTACATTCAATAATATATCACATTTCTATGCTGTTTAATTGATATCTTCATTTCTCGTCGGACACTGTGCCAAAAGCAGTTAGTTATCTTCATTTCTCGTCGGAGCTGCTAATGCTAAGAAACCGATGTTGGCACTGTGCCAAAAGCAGTTAGTTCATTTTTGTTTTTAATGTTGTTGCAATCCGCCGCTTTGATTTTGAAGGTGACAGATAACTGTAATAGGCATGCTTAAGTCTTCCGTTTTTTTTTAGTTTCGTAAATCTTAATGAAAATATTTTCGATCTATCTCAGACATGGATTATAAACTTCAGCGCATGAATATTTCGGTAAGCAATGAGTGTTTTTGTATACTATTAAACAAAAGGTACCAGTTGTATCTTTATTAGGCTATTTTGAAGCAGGAGATGTGAAAAAATGGGCAATGCCCTTTCGAGGGCTCGAACCTGGTCTTTTGGAATACGCCTCGAGTGTGCTACCGTTACACCAAAAGGCAAGAGGAAAGGAGCCAGAAAATAGTTTATAACGAAAAATTTGCTATAACTTTGTTTTTGTTTTACCCGAAAGATTTCTTTCTCATATTTTAAGCTATTATTTGCTTAGAGTTATTTAGAAAATTGGGTGTAATTTATTTACTCATTTATTTATTTTTACTGGCACATTTGCTATTGATGTTCGTAATTATTTCATTATCTTCCATTTCTATGGTCAATACATTTCAGAAAATATTTTTAAAACTATATCTTTTTTAATAGTTTTGAGTTGAAAGAAAACTTCATTTCTAGATGAACGAAATATAAAAACAAATCATTCATATGGTCAAAAATAAAGTGTATAAACAAATAGAAAAATTACAATGATCCCTGTATTGTTCGCGTTTTGGAGATACATAAGCATGCGTAATCAGCTTATTTTAAGCCAAATAACTCTGTAATGTTGGCTTCTTTAAGACATCCAAGTAGTAAGTAATATTTTACATAGCTTTATATTTCATATTTATTACACATTTGGAAATTTTACTTAACATTTTATCTCGGCATAGTCTATTTTAAAACGAGGATATGCACGAAGGATATTTTTTGGTGTATTTTAAAAGAAAGGGGCGAACAAAAATTAAAACATGTAAATTGAAATAATATAACTTAGAAGATATTTTATATATTTTAATAATAAGATTATAGGCGTTTATTAATTTTTAATAAAAGTTTACTAAGTGAAACATTTAGCAAATGCAGTACAATTTTTCTGTAACAAAGCAGATGTTTTAGTACGAATCAATTCCAGTCATGTACATCCTGGAATGAAAAAAAAAAAATCTGAACGGTTTCAGATTTTACGTCCAAAGGAAGAACTGAACGTCCAAAGGAGCTTTCTTAACATTTTATGTGTTATCTTTATTTATTAAATATCATGTTCTTCGCACTTAAATAAAATTCAGTTTAGCAGCAATATCGCAAAATAATTTTAAAATGAGTGTATCTTTAGAATTTCCGATACACAGTCTCTCGAGCTAGAGATAAAAATGTTTTTTTCCGTACAACGTTGCCATTGCTCGCTTTGAAATCCTTGAGTCTGTTAATAAAAAATTCGTTGAAGTTTTACAAAATTAGAATCGATAATAAAACAAATTAAAAATTTCAAATTTGAGCTTCCAGATGCCCATATTCGGTGCCCATATTCGGGTGAAAACGTTCAAAATTCAAAATTTAATGGCTATAAGTACCGCTGTTTTATCACAATGCAAGAAACATACATACATTTATGCACATCCTTCATTATTTAATTTCTTTAAATATAATACAGGGATGTAATATTTGGTGGCAACAGTTTGAAAAGTGAACCGACATTTAATGCTTCCGACGCAAAAGTGCAAATCGGAAACAATATTCCTTCAGAGGCAAAGCCTTTTTGGACTAAAAAAACAAGCATGACGTTTTTCCCCTTATTAGCAAATAACAAAACATGCGCCATTAATAACTACTTGCTTCCTTGGGTAGCTATTTTTATGTGTTTTTCTTCTATGTATATAAGCTTGTGGAAAATTTCAAAGTTTTTTTTTTCTTAAAAATTTCAGATTGTGATAAAATCTCATTTTGAAAATGTACAGTTATAAGATATAGGCTTTTTGGGAAACATAAACTAATGTAGATCCTACTAACGAACTTGATGAATTCTCGCACAAACGTGAAGATAAATACCAATACAGAAAAGGTTGAAAGTAAACCTTTATTAAGCCTAAATAAGAACAGAAGGGCACTCACTTCGTGCTTTACAATAATACCAACTACTTGCGGTGGAACTTAAACGTTATTATACAGATTAATTCAGGTCTAAATAGTAGAACAGTGCTGGATTAGCACGTTGAAGTGTGGCTAACTTAGGTTGACTAGCAAACCTAATAAGTGTGCCGATTATTGGAAATGGCCACAGGGCGTAACAGCAAGGTCAGAAACGAAACTTCTTACGGTGGCTAGCGAAAACACGCTCTAAATAAACTCAGAGATTCAGCCGTTTAAATAATCACATCACTTAACTTTAAATGTACATCCTGGAAAGGAAATGAGAGAGGAAAATGAGAGGTTCAAGAAAGGTAACAAATTTAAAATAATTTGTGATGTAAAATAAGAGAAGCCCTACGCAGTTTCTACCATTTTTTTGCTGCTTGTGCAGTAAAACCTCTTAAAACCACCGTTTTTAAATGATTAAATGCCAAGTGAATTCCTTGGTTAGAATTTCATTTGTTAAGTTTGTTTGTTTATCAGACCACCTATTTTCATTCTCATCTGTATGAATTTCTTTTCTGGTGCCTTCCCCCAAAACTTAAATTAGGTTATGATTTAAATACGTAGTGTAATTAGTATTTGAAAAGCTTGGTTTGTCAAAACTAAGTAAGATGTTTAACTTACGACTCAAGATACTTCTACCCCGTATTACTTGCTTTTGTCCTGTTGAGTGATTTGTTGTCCTCTGACCGTTGAGCTAATGCTAGACTGAAAAAAGCAAGCAATAGCCGAAGATAGTATCTTTCTTGAAAGTAAGGATACAGCAATAGCCGAAGATCGTATCTTCGGCTATTGCTTGGTACTCATAGCCACTTATATTTAAGCATACTCATATTACTCAGCATACTCATATATAATAGATACTCAAGCATACTCATATTACTCAGCATACTCATATATAATAGATACTCAAGCATACTCATATTCTCAGCCTTCCTACTTTTAAACTCCAGTGTGATATTTGAGCAATTTAAACGAACCAATCGAATGAAGTTCTCTACCTGTGATTTAAAACATTATAACATTCGATTAAATTGAGTATTTTGATTTAAATTCCTACTGTCCTTTTCAGTATTTTCTAGAATTCCTCGTATAATTCCTGGTGGGTCCTAAAGTAAACTTTTTTGAAAGTAAGGATACAGAAAAAATGAAGAACATAAACAAAAATTAATAAAAGCAGAATATGGTCATGTGCAGTAGCAACATTCTTGAACATAGTTAAGCATTTATGTCGAGTTAAAAACAGTTCCGGAATGTTCAATACGACCTGGATCCCAATGAGCGAATGAGAGTCAAGCAAGTATTCTGAAAGCACGAATCAGAACATTGGAGAGGACGAAGAGAATCATGAATCCATGGAGAGCTCCTTTATTATCTTAAGTTTAATTTTTTTAGAATTTCAAATCTCTTAAAGTTTTATTAAACTTTAAAATACGAAGACTGTCATTTGTGCTAACAGTATCAAACATGAGTTGATGTACCACACACATTGACATTAACTTCTACGCTTCTACTACATCGTAATCATTCACTAAGTTGTTAGTGATGTATAGCGTTGTATAGTATTTACTTATTTTAAGCACTGATATTTTCATCATCATGAATATTTCTTGCATTTGCATATTCACTTTTCCCCCGAATCCATTCATAATTTAGTTGTAATTCCGATTATTTTAATTTATAGTTTTCCCTTTATTTCACTGGCCGCTATTTTATTGTGTGTAATTTGTCTCAGTCATAATGGCTAGGGCCTCCGTTTTGTCAATTCAATTTAATTCCTCCTCCTTTCTAGGGAACATTGTATATGATAGTAATGCATATGAGATTCCAAAATTTTGTTTCAGTTGCCAGTTCATAAAATTGCATTTTATAGTTGAAGTGTTCGCTGCTGCAACGAAATACAGTACTTAAGTTTCCAAATGGACAATCAGTCTCTCTAGTTAAAAGATGTGAGATCATTTTTCAACGTAGGGTCACTAAAGATTTTCAGAATATCTTAGTTATCTAACTTTACCCGTGGATTTTCTTAAAATGAGGTTCGGAATTGCGGGATTTAGAATGATTTTTTCTTTCCTTAGAGGATGCTTTTACCTTTGTAGAAGCTTAAAGTCCACCTCTATCTTTCTTTCTTTCTTTTTTTTTCGTTTGCTGGTAAGTTAAATACTTTGTTGATTTGAATCTAACAAGCGTTGCTTAGAGATTACAACTAGTACACGAAAATATTTCAACTGAGCAGGATAAGATTAGTCTGAAAATAAGCTAAATTAAAAAGCCATAAACATTCAGAATGAGTTTTCGTCGCACATTCACCTTCCTACAATAATTGCTAGGAAATGTGAAACATAAATAATTTTTATTAACAATCAAAATCCTGTTATCTGAAGAGAACAAAAGATAACTGCAGCCTTAAACTCAGCAGTATGGTAGATAATCAAACAGTAATAGCCTAACTCTGTTAAAAATGCTCAATCATTGGCCTACTTTGCAAAGCTACTGAAATAAATTACATTATGTCTAAGTACGTTAACACAATAATCTTTACTCCAATCTAGTTTCAATCCAATAAGCACCTACAAACCAAGTAGTCACACAAAATGGTGTTTTACCAGGCAGTCGTACAAAATGGTAGAAACAGCGATCAATCAACTAGTGTCTTCTGTAACTAAAACGCTGCGTCTTAATTTAAACTGCTTTAACTTGACTTTTTTGTCTGTAGAGGTGACGCAGTTCAAAAAGAAGAAAACGAAAGGACAGAATAACTAAAATAATACTTGGTTATTTAAACTCGGGAAACTTCAGCACTACTTTCACTCCGTGTAATGAGTTCGCATGATGAATTTTAAGTTCGGGAAAACATAGTACAAATAATTTCTCTAGAGGGCACTATAGTGCCTTAAACAAAGTGGGGAAATATTTGAGTTTCTTAGAGATGCACGCGAAAGCTACTCTATACTGGAAAGAGTTATTTCACATTTAATAATTTACTTTAGTTACAATACTGTTTTATAAAACTTATGAGATCAGAAACCGGTTAACAAATTAAGGTTCATAGGGTACTTTTATATGCTAACCTATATACAGTGGTGGCCAAAATTGTGGACACTTTTGAAAATTTTTATATTTTTGAACTTTGTATGCTTACAGAAAACATTACGTTTCACAAAATGCAAACTTGTATATATC
>KK116095.1:468842-555891 GCA_000611955.2 Stegodyphus mimosarum | reverse complement strand
TCAGTCTATATAAATGGAGATGATCTGATTGAATTTTCGTCAAACATGGAGAAATTTATTTTGCTGAAACGAAGCGCTGGATGAATAAGATTGGTATTATTTGTCTTTTGATAGTTGGATGGCAGAAAGGTTTGGTTATTAAATTCTGCAGCTTGCTTAAATTAAAGGGTTTTTATGTAGGAGCTTTTCATTTCTTCACTGATTGATAGTGGAGGAGTACTAGATAAAGTATCAAGAGCTATATTTGAAGTTGTGCGAGACGCTCGAGTAATGCAAGAGCAAAATGCCTTTGAATTGAGTAAAAACATCTAATATTTCTCACTGTCATTGGTTGCGCCCAACTTCCAGTTCTTTAATTTACCATTTTTAATATAACTGTTTTTTGAAGAAGTCCCAGTTATGCCCATGCATGCGTCGCAGGCAGTTACAGGTTGATGTTGCACGAAATTTAATATTTTATAAGTGATCAAAATGTCTTTGGTACAAACGTTTGTAATAAAAGCAATATCGCCTTCAAAAGCGACCATTTTTGAGTGGCTTAGCCAGTGATGTTGTTCCAGGCATTCTGATATTTCAGAGATCTGCAAACATGCAAGAGCCTTCGAGACATTACGCACAATTTCAGTGTAAATGTAAAGAATCATACTTTTTCTGAAATAATCTTGAATACTTAGGAGCAAATTTTGAGGGCACTTAAAGGAACGCAGAGATTGTAAAACTGACTGAGCAAAGATTGTAAATTGAGTAAGAAAGAAAGGGCAAATAATCGTCACAACATAACACCTCTATATTCGTCATGGCCTCATTCGTCTGTGCACTCATTTAGGTGGCGCATTATAGTTAAAGCATTCAGTTACAGTTACAGTTGTGTGGCCATTTTCTACCTAATTCTGCTGTTCTAAATCGTCATCTGCCCTCAGACATCAAGAATAAACAATGTAATTCAATATACAAAATATACTATAATTGAAAATACTAATACTACTAAACAACGAAAGCAAATACTTAAGTAATACAGAGAAACGAAAATAGTATTGAATCTAAATCTTCTAATAACAGTATCTGGAAAAAAGTAAATAAAAGTTAGTAATCATTATCAAGGAATAGACTGATGGGGTTAAAGTCCAAAGGTGTTGATCAGTTCATATCAGAAAATCTACAAGAAACATTAAAGCTCATGTAGAACCTGTTGAATCTGTCCAGGGATTCTTAAACTCGACACAAATGTTTGTTTCCATAAGTTCGCCGAAAAAAACACATTTTTCAACATCAGAAATGTCATTTGGCGTGAATTTCACTATCTTGTATGTTCCGAGAAATTTGGGTTTTAGTTTAACCCAAATTTCTGCCCATATAGTACACTACCCATATAGTGTACACTTGATTGCCAGTACGCAATAAAGCTGAAACTTATGACATAGTTTACATCGTAAATTATAGGTTTTGCTAACAGCTCTGAAATTTTATCGTGGTTAGAAGATTTAATTTTATATCCAAACAAGAATAGAGTTGTATTGATACTTCGAATGGATTTGCATTGATACTTCTTTGGAATGATGAATTAATCACTTTCTGAACTTCACAAAATGTGTATATCATTTTGTCGGATTCTGAATCGAAAATTTGGAGGAAACAGAAATTATGACTGAATTTATTCTCTCAATTTGTCCATCGAGGGGAGGCAGTCTGCTAATAACTTGAGTAAGTTGGATATTGTTTGTTGAACAATAATCTGGAAAATCTTTACAAATAAATGCTGCATCTTTATCGGAAATAATACTCGAAAGAGTTCCAAAGAAAAATTTTTGATTCTCCAATTTAAATATTTCTTCGGCTCTATGCGTAAATTTTTTGGGGTAAAAGCGTACTAATTTTCTGAATGAGCCAATAATAGCACAAATACTCTGTCACAATAAAGTATATTCACCCAGAAGAAATCGAACTACTATCACGAAAGTAGGTAGAAATGTTGTCTGGTAAGAGATATGCAAATGATTTAAATTTCGACGCCAATGAGACAAGGGTAAGCGCGCTATGCGCATATGAGATACGCAGCTGGGAGAAATTAAAAGCAACACTGCTCATGCAGTAGGACTATTTAAACGAATTTGTCAGTTTGGGTGGACAGTATTGAGACTAGAGATGCGTCTGAGACGTAAGCGGTAGCGGTACGAACAGTTACCGAGCTTTGAGAAGTGGGTAAAGTAGGCTTCAAAGAAGCAGGTTGGTCGAACAGGCGGTATCGACCGTCACCTCGGTCGAATCTATATGGTAGTACCATCTCTGTCGGTGTTGGCGATACTGGATCACGGAAGGGATAGTCTACCGTTGCGGAGGACCAGGGTGTCTCAGGAACATAAATTAGCTCGAGGATCACGTATTCATAACAGCAGCCACTTCCGCACCAACAACGCTGCTAGCATCGATTCGACGCCATTTATCACCTTCCAGGCATCCGGTAGTATCAAGGGAAACCATTCGGAGACGATTGGCCGTATCTGGTTCATGCTGGCGGCGTTCATTAAGACCCCTATTACTGACCACACATCATAGGCAGTGCCAAATGGATTTTTGCCGAACTCGAGCAAGCTGGAGTGTGAACGACTGGGCGCATGTGATCTTCAGCAATGAATCTGGATTCAATCTCAATGCTGATGCCAACGCACACGCGTCTGGAGGCGGCTAGGCCAGCGGTCCGATTCAGTGTTTTTTTCGAGCAACATAAAGGGATTACACAAGGTGTAACAGTGTGGGGAGCGATTTTTTGAGACACACGATGACCTCTAGTCGTCCTTCAAGGCACTATAACGGCTCGCAGTGACTTGGATAACATTTTAACAGCAGATGTGTTGCCTATGCTATCAAGTCGCCAAAGTGCTATTTATCAGAAAGACAATGCTCGTCCACATACTGCGTCACTCTCCCAACAATGTCCTCAGGGATATGACGTACTCCCGTGAATCTCGGTATGACAGCGCTGATTATAAATACTAAGTTCGAGTTTTTCACATAAACGTTGTTTCGAAAGATTGAATGATCTTCTTTCATTTTCGCCAAAGTGGAAGTCATTACCTTTCGTTAAACGATTAGTTAATGGTTGAACAATTTTTCATAAATTTACGAAAATATCCGGCAAGACCATTGAAAACTTTGTAACTTTTTGTGACTTTTAGGTTCGGGATAGTAAATAACAGGAACTGTTTTAAGAATAGTTAGAACAGTTTACCATTTTCGATGACATGACGAAGGAATTCAATTCTACAACTCAAAAATTAAAATTTCCTAAAATTAATTTCGAGTCCATGATCAGAAACAACTCATAAAATTGATTTCAAACGCTTAATACTATTATTTTCCTTTTTAGCGGGGATAATGGTATCATCTAAATAGAGTAAAACATGCAAGATTAGATCCTTGAAAATTGAATTTAAAAATCTTTGAAATACGGAAGGTAAGGTAGACATCGAACGGTTAGACGCAGAAACTGATATTTCCCATTACGTGTGATAAACGAAGTGTAATGGCGGCCATTTTTCTCGATACTAACATGGAAGAAAGCATTTTTTGAATCGATAGTAGTCAGTGCACGTGTAATTAATTTATCCAATAAATCTTCTAATAATAGTAAATAATACCGATCTTTAACTAGCTTCTTGTTTAACTTGCTGTAGTCTATAAATACTCTGGGGCTACCAATTTCATTTTTCCTATCTTCACTAGAATAATCGGAAGAACATGGTAACGTAATGCCGTCGGCTAACCAAGTTTCCACTTGTTTACCTACAATGTCTCTTTCGACAACAGGTAATCGTAGGTCTGTTAAAAATAGTTGTTTTATCATTCACTTGAATAATCAGCTGATTATTCGTAGTTTGGGTTTCAGAGGTTTGTAATCGGAGACAAGATTTTCAATAATCGTAACTTGTTCTTTTATAGCCGTAGGACATATTTATTCCTAATTCGAATGTTTGAAAAAGTAAATATCATTGATATACATGTCTTCCGGATCAATTTTTTTAACTACATATTTAGAACTATGAAAACCATCTTCGTATATGTTAACTTTGCCTTGTTTAAGAATCTTTATACCCGATTATAGCATCACATGCATTG
The DNA here is from genome assembly GCA_000611955.2 of Stegodyphus mimosarum. Classification (NCBI taxonomy): domain Eukaryota; kingdom Metazoa; phylum Arthropoda; class Arachnida; order Araneae; family Eresidae; genus Stegodyphus; species Stegodyphus mimosarum. The sequence continues at coordinate 551,778 of KK116095.1, read as the reverse complement.
TATTGCCGTTTAAAACATAAATATTAGTCATAAATTGCTCGTATGTATTAAAATGTCACCCGTAAAATAACCTCTTACTTTAGTCTGTCATTACCGAAACTTGTCCGCATATTATGAAGTGCATTTAAGGAAGGATTTCCTCTTTATTTATAAACATCGCTACTGATAATTGAACCTTCAATTCCACGATCAGTGAGAGCAGTAACTGATGCAAGATTAATATGGATTACTTTATGAATTATGTTTAGCGCGTTATATTTGATTGATGTGACAATGTTATTTTTTCAGATGTTGCAGCGTTTATTTCCTTGTACGAAGAAAAGGAAGTACTTTAATCATGAAAAATTCCGGGTACCATATTTCAAAGAAAAATCCATTTTGACCGCTATCGAATGCAATTTAACGATGTTTTTGAGTGGCAGCTGTACCTAAGGACAGAATAAAGAACCTTTTTTTTCCAAAGCAAATTATAAAACTAATTTAAAATGGATTCAGAAGAGATTTTTACGTGGCGTCTTACGTATGTATGTATATATCTCGCATAACTCAAAAATGAGTAGCCTCAGAACGTTAACATTTTCTATATAGCATGTAGCTATTAGCATAGCTATAGCATAGAGTTATGCTCTTCCTTTTTTGGTGGCAATCGGCTGCACCAAAAGTAAATAAATATATATACCCACTCTGTTATTCGGCTCATTGAACTGGGTTCTTTTATTCTTATACGTTGGTAAATTGTGAATTTTTTGCTTTAAAAATGATTGAATTATGTTGTTCCTATCTTCCGGTTAAGGTTTTTATGCCTTTAATTAACCTGAGTGCAATAGGTGTACAATTATCAACAATTTAAAAGTTGTTTCAGTGCGGCTAAGTCTGATGTTTTTACCATAGCATCCATATTTGTTTAAATTTCAAACTTAGCAGAATAGTGTATTTGTTGCCAATCTAGAGAAACTAAGCTTCGCATCAACAAAGATAACGTCTTCTTTTAATTGCGAATTAAATCATGCTTAATGCATTCTGGAATTATCATTTAAGTTATTAAATTATCCCATATGGGGACTCAGCATAGCGTCTACGACAAATTAAGTCAGTTTCTACGCCTTCAGTGTCTTTTTGCCGAGTGAGACCAAAAGTAAACTTTCAGTTTTGTACACCGAAAAATCTGCCTTCTTGCCCGCTTGCCGAATTGCTTGTTTTTGCGTAGAAACTCTAATTGTAAAAATTAATTAATCTTTAAATTGTTTTAACTGTATTTATGTTTTGATTTTTCTATATTTTTGATTTATTATATCGTTATATTAATAACGATATTTTGAGGTTTCATGTATTTTTGCCTTGTCGCGAAGTGAGAACTGAATTAATTGAATGAGAAATATATCTCTAATGAAATTAAAGGAAATAAGTTTATACAAAATGTAGGAAAAAATTCGTATAATTTAATATTCTGTACAAGGAAGTCAAGTGGTATGCATATCAAATTTTTTACCATAGCAGCAATATTTGTTTACATTTGGAACTTAGCAGAATAGTGGATTTGTTGCCAATCTAGAGAAACTAAGCTTCGCAGCAACAAAAATAACGTCTTCCTTCATTATTGCGAATTAAATCATGCTAAATCCAGTTCGGAATTAGCGTTTAAATACTAATTAATTATTACATTTATTGACTCAGCATAGCGTCCACAATAAATTAAGTTTCTCCGCTTTCATTGTCTTTTTGCCGAGTGAGACCAAAAGTAAATTTTCAATTTTGTGCACCAAAAAACTGCCTTCTTGCCCGCTGGCCGAATTGCTTGTTTTTACATAGAAACTCTAATTTTAATTGTAAAAATTGTTTTTTTTTAAATTGTTTTAACTGTATTTATATTTTATATTTTTCAATATTTGATAAAGATAGTTTGACGTTTTATGTATTTTTGCCTTGCCACTAAGTGAGAATTGAATTAATCGAATGAGAAATAGTATGAACGAACCTCTAATTAAATTCGAGTAAATACTCGTAATTTTAAATGAAATTCAGCAAAAAATGCGTATAATTTAATATTCCGTACAGTGAAGTCATGTGGTATGCACATCATATTTTTTTTAGCATTTACTTCTGAGATTTTTACCACATGTGAGGGATTTAGGATGCAAATTTTCTTAGATAAACATTTCATTTCACGATTTTAATTGGGACAAAATTTGAATAAATGGTTAAATCCATTATAGTTATAATATTTGGATGTCTGGAAGTTATTTGAATTTGTTGAGAAACCTTTTCTGTTACGTAAAGCTAAAAAATGTTGATTCGTGACATTCAATCTTACATTTTTAAAAAAGACAGAAGATCAAATACCTTAACATCACATTTCCAATTTGTGTTTCGCTAAAATTGTAAAACAAGATTTTATGGCAATAAAATTTAGGGCAATCGAACTCAAAAGTGGACTATAGGATTTTAAATCCGCTTGCGTTGAATCTAAATTTCGTATAGAGATATCAATCTCATCATATGCCTTTCTCAAAGCTAGAAAATTTGCAGAATTTTTAACGCTTTGCAGGTTTAAAATTATATTCATATAAGAATCAATGATAATATATTTACGACCAAAACGATCTTTCATCAACTTCACACAGTTATCATAATTTCTGTCAGTTAATTGAAAATCAGATACTACATTTAACGTTCCTCCAGGTATGTATGTTTTTAAAGAGGCAAAATTTTCAGCTTTCGAAAGTGAATTATTTCTATATATAACATTTTCAAATGAATTCCTAAATTCATTCCAAATTTTCGGCTCTAGCAAATAAGGTTTAATTATTAATTTAGGAAATTTAATTAAAGAGGCTAAATTTCATTCGAAGTTTCATTAATATTCATTCGAAGTGCTTAACATTTTTTCAGGTGTTATGAATTTAGAAAAATTTTCTTTCCGTTTTCAATAAATGTTAAAGTTTGTTAACTATAGCTGATCATTTTTCTTAGTAATCGCACTAGTGCTTACTTCATCCTCAATCAAGAAAGTTTGCATGATTAAATGTTCAATTTGAGCATCTAAGGATTTGAATATATTCAATTTTTCAAAGACAACTTTTAAATATTGGACATGTAACATTTTCATCTCTTAAAGCAACACTGCAATTATGTTAAGACATTCATCTATTAAGGCAATTCTTTAAATCAGTTTAGTAATCGGTATTTTCATTTTCGATTGCTAAAATTTACCTTCGATAGTGTTTGTTTTGCTTTTATTTTTTAAACTTTTTTTCAGAAACCAAGTTTTTTTTATATGTATTTTAAAGAATTATATTTTCAAAGTGAAAGTTATTAATATAAAATACTCACTTGCAGTCCTCTTGAAAACTAATAATCTTTAATCGCCGATCGCAGGAACGCTACACTACGCACAACACGTTGAAACTGAAGCATGGACATATAAGACATGAAGTTATCCCACTTCCGGAAATGTAAGAAAAACATCGCTAATCGAGTTATGACTAAACTGCGATTTATTTACATGAATTAAAAGTGACTTAAGAGAAGATAATCGTCGTAACATTACACGTCTGCATTTGTCGTCGTTGCTCTTAATCTCCTGCACACCCATTAAATGGCTCATTTTAGTTACATTATTCAATTATAGTTACATTTGCATGGCTATTTCCTACATGTATTTTGTATCTGGTGCAGAACAATTCAGGTTAAATAGCTGCCAATTTTCACACTAACTTACGTTTTGTTTTTTAATTTGTGCTATATTTAATTGTTGCTGGTGCTCTAGTTATATTTATGTATTTGAATAAAATGTAGGAATTTCCTTTAACTTTCTTTAGCTTCTATGACTTGAGTTATGAGAGGAAATGCTTCTTTTAAAAAATAAGCATATAAATATACTTCATAAGATTAATCACTCTGAAACTTCCATACATCTATTTCGTTGATAAATGGGTTTAAACATAAATTTTACTTCAAATAAAGACATTAATTAGGACGATTGAATAATTGTAGAATGCACAGCAACGCTTAAAACAGTATTCTCAAAACTGGTTTCCTGTTACAGAAAATCTACGCGTAACTTAACGAAAAACATCATTCGTCAATTTCACGATATTTATTGAAGATAAATCATATGGCATACATGAAGCTAGTTTATTTTACATCTAAATCCCACCAGTTAATACTTATTTTTAAAAATGTTTTTGTAATTTCGAATAAGAAATCATCTTGATCATTAGCTAAGTTTTATTATTGCTGGTTTTTAAAGCAGGCTGTACTCCAGTAAAAAAAATTCTGTGCGTAGAAGTGCACGTTGATTTTTAATTCCAATGTACTTTTTACAACTTTAAGCTGTTTTTATGTCTGAATTATCATGCATGTTTATTTTATGCAAACTTTATGTATTTGTATTTTCGGTTGCTAAAATTTTTAAACGCCTTTAAGTATGCAAATTTTGATTTGTATTATTTTAATACTAGTTAAACATAAAATATTTGCATAAAGAATTAACATATTTTAATTCGATTTAAGTGTTATTCATAGATGTCCAGAGCAGACGTTCTTTCAGAAGCCATTTTATGTATTGAATTTATGCTGCTTTACAATGATAAAGCTGAAATTAATTTGAAAAGATCGCAAAACGGTGATTTTTCCCCTTCTTTCACATCTTTCGTTAAGCTGTTTTACATCTTTCGTTATACTTATATATTTACAAGCATAAGCTCCTTTACTATTAACAAAATGTAAAGTGTAAATATGGTATAGTCAGAATCTTTCATTAGAAGAGTTTTTAATACGATCCTATCTATTATTCTTTTTTCTTAAGCTGTGTAACTTCTAGTTAGCAGGAAAGTCGTCTTTTGCTATGTATATTATACACATAACTTCATAGAAAAAAAGAAAATTATTCTCTTTAAAGGTATACAACGTAAAAATTAGCACAAATAATATATTGACCCATGAGTTTTTTTTTTATTTTTTATTTTTTAGTTCAGTTTATCTTTGTCAAATCGCCATCGCCATTGATACAGTTGGAATGAGTTCTTTTATTTCACAGCTTGTGTAGCATAAATGTAAAAAAAGCAAACATTGTTTTTACTTCACAAAAAATGTACTTCAGTTACTTTAATTTAATGTATAACCACTTTAATTATTTACATCACACCAATTAATACTTATTTTTTTATACTTTAATTTTATTCAGAGCTTATAATATTGGTCAAATATGATAATTCGATTTTGTTTAATTGGTGAAGGAAAAGCAGGCAAGGGTTATGTCATTAGAATGTTTATGTAGCACATTTTGTAAGAAAAACTCGCTTGTATTCACGTTATAGGCGGGGTAAAACACGAAAGCACACATAAATTACGCCCCTTTCCTGAGATTTCAATGTGGATTGAATTACCACTGCTTATTCATTCCGACACTTGGTTGGCAAATAAGTCTTTAATACTAATAATTTCTTTGAAAAACTTTATCACCGACTATTAACAATTATTACCGACTATTTTTACAGCATAATTTCTATTTTATTAAAAATTTTAGCACAGAAAAAATTTAATTAAATATCTATTGTATTACTTTAAGAAAACAATTTTTATTTATCATCACTATTTTCACTGTTAAAAATATTTTTCCTCTGTTACTTGTATTAGCGAATATCTTTTTTTTTTTTCAGTCTTATTATCAGTTACATTAGAATTTGCTGGAATGGTTAGTCTTCATTTTTCGCAGCAAAATTAAAACTTTTAAGCCTTCTTTTTTAAAACTTAGTGATTTTTTTATTGTCTTAACTTATCTTTTTACGTTCCAAGCGTAACAGAAAATGAAACTAGGATTCTGATTAGTTTATTCTATGTAGCAACAAGTTCAGCCATTCCAAGAATGACCGTAAATAAAGCTAACGTTATTTATAGTTTTTAACCTGGGACATTAAATATGGACATAAATGGGCAAAAGCTCAAACAAAATTCTTCGGTCAGTGATTAAGTTTTTAGCGAAAAATTTTTCCCACAGTATTCTTTAATGAAAGGAGCGAAGTTCAAAATATATGCAAAGAGAAAAAAATGGAACGCTGCAAACTTTATAAGAAAAGTGTAGAAAGAAAGAGATAATATGGCATATCTTAAAATCTTGTAATGCCTTTTGTTATTGGACTTCTGTTCAGTAGGTCAACTGAAACAAACTTTAAACAACCGCTGCGTTGTATATATTCAGTTAAAGGACTCTGAAAAGTGTGCTATAGCAAAGGGTGTGGTAAGAGCTGCAATTCAGATTAAAGAAGTACCGAAATTGATGTCATCAGCATAGTCTTTGAAGGAACGTTTACCCTATGCCAGGGGTTCCCAACCTTTTTGTCCCTAAGAGTACATTATAGAACATCTGTTGGACGGCGGGCACCATTTACTTTTTCAAGGTGAATTTAGAGTTGGATAGAGTTAATACATGCACATGAAAAAAAGAGATCGATCGCATTTCGCTTTCTGCTGGTATCTGTGTTGGATGCAATTTCTATTTCATTAAAAATGAGAAAACTTTCACAGAGAGTTTTATTAAAAACTGAAACATTTTTACTCTGATCGCACAGCGGAGAACACACATTAAACCAGCGGCGGGTGTTTCAATGAAATTCAATGAACTTTACTGTGTTTGTTTCAGCAATAAATTTTAATGTTAGAGAACAAAACGTACAGTTGTGTGAAACCACAGGACTTTTGAAACAAATAAACATCAGTTATATTTTTCTAAATTTAGTTGCATTGTTATATAGTGCACAATTCTTCTTAAACTTTTTCTAGAAACTAAACGAAACCATGCGATAAAAATAGATATTACCAAAGAAATGTAATTGCGGTAAAATAAATTTATTAATTCGTATTCAAATACGTTCGCTGCTTATTATGCTGGCATTAGGCTGTATCAAAACGTAAAGTAAGATGCGCCATTCTGACTGTAAAGATGGCTACGAAAACATTATTAGTGGAAGCAGGATAATCGAACAAATAATTTAGACAGAAAATGACAGAAGTAGCAAGAACTGGATACTTTTAAATTATCATGATTACAGTTAATAAAACATTGTTACTTTAGGTATGGTGTTTGAAAACGATGCCTATTGATCTGTTTCAAAGTTGCATGTTGACAATCACAGTGTTCTATTTTAAATGTATTTCTAGCTTTCCATACCTAATCTAACATGTATCAGATGCATTAGTATTTATAAACAGTTGTCTCTTTCAGGTGACATTTTCAACCTCACCAGCGCATGAGGTGGGACGGCAAAGGAAGAGGGTGTCTCAGAAGCCCACCAATCGCTTCGGGCATATCCAGCCCCAGAGATCGGGAGTTAGACTGACAGAAGAGGGAATTATTCCGTCGTGAATGTTGAACCTGCTGTGTTTTGGGTTTGTGGTTGGAAATTCGTGGCACTATACTGGCCACGCCTTACCAGGTGAGTAACAACTCCAGTCGTGTTACTGACTGTTGCTATGCCTTCTATACTTGTAAAAGCACGAAGAATGTTTGTGCCATTTATCATTTTCTGCATGTATGATCGAAACAAATGCAATGACCATAGAAATTTTCGAATTTTTAAAAAGTCTTTTAATTTCTCGATCTTTTGAAAAATATACCCGTTGTGTGGAGTTGAATTTGTTTGAAAGCTAGAGCGATAAATAAGAATGCATATATAATTGCATGTAACAGGGATTTCCTTCCTCCGCGAAGCAGCAGAATTTATGCATTAATAATGTTTGTAATTTAGCACATATGTAAGTAAGTAATCCCAGCCTGAATAACACGTAGAAGAATGAAGAATGTGCAGTCAGAATTAAGCCAAAATAAGTAAAGATTATCTTTTTAGGCACGAACCCTATATAACGCAATGCCATTTGCAGAATTTAACATTTATGGTCTTGACTACCCTTTTATCTGCTTCTGTTTATTCTAGTCGTAACTGAATGGTATAGTAAGCGAAAAAATTATTTCATCAATTAGAATTGCGACGCATTTGTAGAGAAGTTGCTCTAGTGAGACTGTAATATTTAGCTCTTTAAAGTGTTCATATTCTACTATTAATTTATATTTTCCGAACTGCGAATATATTCTCCGCGATTTTGACATCTTTCTAACTTTTCTATATTGTTTTGTTTTCTCTTTCTGAATCAAACTTTCTGAACCAATGCTATACGGTTAACAGAGGTTCTTCTTCTTTTCCCCTTTTTTCCTTGTGGAAATGATTGACGAAGGAAAATGAAATTTGGCTGAAATTCAGACATTTCAAAGATCTTCCAAATAACTGTTAATTCCACTCAAAGCATTCATAAAGATAAAATGCCTTTAATAATTTTAATTTCTGTTTCAAATGACTCTGTATCAGAACTTTTGAAAAATTTGCTTGCCGGGTAGATATGCAAAACAACCCTTAATTATCATTAATATGTAATCGAAATTAAATTAACATTTAACAAGCTATTTAATTTTATTGAAGTTAATTTTCATTCGGGTTAAAGGCTGACAAATCTTAGCGAAATGTATGTTTGTAGATAATTATACAGACAATATTTCCTCATGAATGGCCAGGATCTTTTGTTTGCAATGGTCATAAGTTTAATACATTTTGACTTATTGAGAAATGAATTAAAAGTAATAAAATTATCGCCAATATTCCCTTAAATAAAGAATAATCTTATCGATGGCTAACAGTACCATTTATAACGAATTGACACAAAGCAAGGACGAAGCCTGTTTAATTTATTTAACATTTTAAGCTATATGCAAATAATTTGCGAGATAATGTTCGTTGGTTCTCGTCGAAAAAGAAAAAAAAAACTGATGATGAACAAAGTTTGCTAAAGTCCCTGTTCGTTAGTTGGACGTTAAAGATCTCAGGTGTGTGAGGCAAACAGCCTTGTTGTCTTCCATGGCCGCAGATGGACATTCCAGAAAAGCCGTTCTCAAATCCAGCTGCTGGTCACTGGATCTTTCCGCAGAGGTGTAAGAATACTCTTGACAGAGCAAACAGAAAAAAAAATTGGTCTTGGTAGAGCTGAAGACACAAAAGAGAAAATTATTTCTCTTTTTCACTAAAACTGATTAACCCTTTTTCTGGAGCTGTGTTCACTGTCAAGATTTCCTGAGCTTTCTGCATTTTCACTTGCCCGAAATTTTACCATCTGTCGAAAGGCGAGAGCATCCTGATTGTTTGTGAGTATAATGTTGACAGCTCTGAGAAAATTTCCATGAGAATTCTCATGCTCCGACTTGGTACGTGATCCTTCGTGATCCCTGATTGTTAGTCGGCACTCCATCTAACAGATGCGTAGAATTTTGATCACGTTTCAAAACCGAAGGACCACATTTCAGTTTTTCTGAGGAATGAAACAATGTTCTTCTTCGGGCCACCATGAAAGGAAACAAAGATTTGACAATGGTATGCGATAACAGAGCACGTTCAGCTTTCCCGAGAATTGCGAAGTGGTCTTCAGAAGGTAACTTTTCCGAAAATTTCGAGATAGTCGTTAGAAATAGCTGAAGTGGTTCCGCTATATCCCTATCCCCTTGGAAGAACTTTTCACGAAACGAGGGAAACGTTCACCTCACAATAGCACTGTTTCCATAATTAAAAAAAAAATACATGATGTATAGACCTCTCTCTTTTAAATAATGTCATCAAAACACTATAGGTGCATACTTGTATTCGATCGTAATAATCTCGCTGACAGAAAGTTCATACATAAGTAAATTAGACATTACCCTTTGAGACAAGAACTTAGCGTTTGTTCCTTAAGCATATATTGTGATGTATATATATATGTGATGTATATATATATATTTTTTTTTTATATATACATCACAATATATGCTTAAGGAACAAAAATCACTTATATAGTATTCTTATATAACAATATACATCATACAAATGCATATTCAATGTAGGAACGAAAACTATCACACTCGTACATATATTTTTCGTTCGTTTCGAGACGATTCAGCCCATTGGATCTTTCAGTCAGCTTGCCTGGACAATATATGACCTCAAAGTTTTAAGGTTTTAAAAGGTTTAAAATTTTAACGTTACAACTATAAAAGTAAGGAAAACAGTAAATCCTACATAATTGTAAAATGGCCACCACACAATACGCAAATACGAAATGCTACAGAAAACAAGTATTGTGCTGAAAGCAAGTTCTCAGCTCTTAATAATCGCACTTCCGAGCCTTCATTATATCTGTGGTTTTGTCACCTATGGTTAAATTGTTATTCCAGTTCTGGAAATTGCTTTACCTATTGCCTATTCGATGTCTATTTGGATGTCTAGTTTTCGATGCCGGGAGAGAACAGTGTGAACGAAAACCCTCCGGCGGTATTCCTGCACCCCTTTCCTTCCAAACTTTCTCTTTCGCGATTCCAGACAAGAAATTCGTCCTAGCCGACCAACGTCCTTTTTTCAGCAATGTTCCGCTTTCTTCGTAAGTCTAATGGAGCACGTTCACGTCGTTGGATTATTGACCTCTTTTGTCATCGTGATTTGTCCGCTGCTTGACCAGTTGTTCGAACTCACCTACATGGTGCGAACTTTGTTACCACTCCATGGTTCGAAAGGTGTAAACACTTCAGTCCTTTCTTTGCCGCGAAACGTTAGCTAACTCGATGGGCGAACTTCCCTTTTTCATCTGGGTGGATTCCCTGACTTTCATCCATAGAGGTAATTCGCCTTCCTTCTTCTGCTTGAATTGCGACTTCTTTTGTGCAGAAACTACAACATTTTTTGTACTAAAGCACTTTCATTGCGATTTGTTAACTGTGCTGTTTGGTTACCCAACACAGAGTATTTTTGACTTAGGTCTCCGCTAATTACTGCTACTTTGGTAATCATTTTTCCAAAACTCTTTCCTTCGAGTTCTATTTGTGCGAGAGGCAACCAAAATTCTATTGCGGTTCCAAAGGTTGCTGATTAAGATGATCTCTCTTAAAAAGATCCAATGCATTACCTGATCCCTCCCAATCAGGTCATAAGTGGAACCAGCATTTCTATACATTTTAAACTTTCGATCATCAACTTTCCTAGTGTTACTAATATATGGGTCAAGACACCTGTTGGGGGCATCCAAATTGTTTACGACTTCGATAGTGTCCGTCGTAGCTTTTAATCGCGGGTATTGGGGCTGAAGATTATTCCCTAATCTTCATTTATAGCATCTAGGTGTTCTCCATTTTTCAAAGACATTTGAATTATAGTTCTCAGCAATCTTCTTTCTTGAAATCTCGTCATCGTCCTGTATTCGATCTGCAGATCTCCTTTCCACCTTAATATAAGAACCATGTTTGGTGCTTTTAACAAAAGCTGCAGGTTTTTATGGACTTTCGCATTGCTTGATGTTATAATTTCTCTTTTTTTTCAGAAGATATTATTTTCGGCCACTCACATCCACAAATGTTCTCGAATTCCGCCGTTTAGGCAGCGTTTAATTTTGTCTGTGATCACTAAGTCTTTTATCGAATCAAAATCCTGTACTTCCACTCATCGTTTAACCACTCGTCCAGGTAATTTCGCAACTCAAAAGCGGATTCCTTATGTGGAATACGTGACGCCGCTGGTGCTGAACAAATTTGAGACGAAAAGCCTTTGGGCTCAATTTAAAACATTATAAAAGAATTTTCTTTATGTATGTGTAACTATCAAGCTCCTTTTCGGCTTTCGTAAAATAATAGAAACAATGACCATCAGCAGGACAGTCATCACGTGCGACTCCCTGTCTCCTTCGTCTAAGTTCGCTTTACATTCTCTGCCATTGTTGGAGTTTGTCAGCTGCATTGGTTCTAATTCAAACTCCCTTCCTTTCTGCTTATTCAAGCTTACGGCGTTTGATCCCAGTTTCAGTAATCGACTCTAGCATTGCGGGGACAAATTTTTCTTCACATAATTCTGTACATTGAGGTTTTGAAGGTCTCGTATTTTTCAATGATAGGGGGGATTTCTAAATGTATTTCTGCAGACAGATATAGGAGATCTTGAGACATGGCATTTTGTAAGCTCCAAAAATTTTACGATTGTACAATAAAATACAAAATAATGCAATTGAGTAAAGGTATCAGTTTGCCTACTATGGAAATTTTTACATTTGAGAAATAATAACAATGCAATTTATGGTATGTATGGCACAGAATACGTGAAATTAACAAAGAATTTAAAGAAATTAAGCAATTCTTAAATAACCTATTTTATCTTAAACAGATGACAATACTCAGTTCAGGATGAAAATTTACTAAAATAATTATTGACACACACACACAAAAATAATAATAATAAATAAAAAAAATAAAATAACGTATGTTCTCTTTAAAGTAGAAAATTTTCCTTTAAAATTCTTTTAATCAAAACCATTAGGGCTATGAGTAACTTATCAAATAAGACATATAAATTTCACGAGGCAATTTGCCTCTACAAAGGTTAATGCCTAAACTGGCTTACCCCATTTTGTAGACAAGCAGCCACACGCCTTTTTTTTTATTGCAGAAAGCGCTTGATCACAATTATTGCGCTTTCTCTTTTTAGCCCAAAAGGGAGTTAGTTCTGAATGGGATATTAGTCATATCTGTGAACTAATTGTTCCTTTCAGCAGGCGCCTAGGCCGGACGCACTATAACCCTCTAAGTGCTGGATCATTTTTCGAACTTTGAAGTGGGATATTAATCTCGAAACGGTATTTTGCGTTGAATCACTATAAACGGCGTATCACATTTCGTATTCTTGCCACGAAAGATTATCGCCCATTATTATATTTAAAGAAATTAGATAATTAAGAAATTGCATGAATGTATGTATGTTTCTCGCAATGTGAAGAAACGACGGTACCTAGAGCCATCAGCTTTTGAATAACGTAGTTCTCCACACGAATACTGGCATTTGAAAACCCGAATTTTGAATTTCGAATTTGTTTTACTATCTATTTCATTTTCTGTAAAACTTTAACGAATTTTTCATTAATAAATTCGACGATTTCAAAGCGAGCAGTGGCAGTGCTATACGGAAAGAAATGTTTTTATCTCCAGCGCGCGAGAGTGTCTGTGGGAAATTCTAAAGCTACGCTGTTTTTAAACATTTTGTGATTTTGCCGTTGAATCAAATTTTATGTGCCGTAAGCGCCAAGAAAGTGGTGTTTAATAAATAAAGTAAAACGCGCAAAACTTTAGTAATAAAAAGACCAAAAAAAGTTTTTTAAAGCCATCTTTGTAAGAAAACTGAATATTGATATGATGAATCGAGAAAAGACTGAAAGACAGAAAAACGTATGCCAACATTTACCGCTGCATCGGGATTTCTAAACGTATACTGCTATGCTGCTTGCACAATTTCTGCTGTTGAATTGTATATGGCGTAAATGCGAAGGAAACTATGCTTAATAATACAACTGGAAAGGTTAAAAAATATGGGTTAGTAGGAATGAGTGTAACAGCAAACTGATAGACTGCGAGCCCAGCGGAAGCGTAAAAAACCTTAACAAACCTTTGGGCTACCGTCAAAATCTGAAACCTTTTTTAACTTTTAGTTTATTTCATTTTTTATCACTGAGGAAGACTACTCTTTTTTTTAACTGAACACATTGCGCAATAGGTGGTACACTTATTTCCGTAAATGCTTGTTTACAAAAGCGATAAGAAACTTAATGCGCTCACCATTATTGAAGTAAGGGCGGATCGTTTCTCCGCACGCTTCTACAGGCACTTTCAGACACAGTCCTTGTTCGACTTGACATTATACAAAGACGTGCGAAGTCTCAATCACTTCTTTCTAGACGATCCCTTTCATCTGCCACCAAGTTACGCATAGCTCAACTAGTTGTTAAGAGTCGACATAAAACAAGGAGGTAGCGTATTTATTTTGCTTAACATTCTAGGCTATATGCAAATAATTTACAATATAATCTTTGTTGGTTCTTGTCGAAAAAGAAAAAAAAAGGATAAAACAAAACAAAACAGAAAATGAAAAAAAGTCTGCTAAAGTTCCTGTCCGTTAGTTAGACGTTAAAGTTTTCAAAGAGTTTTTATTTTCTTTTTTCTTTCTTTCTTTTTTCAAAGTGAAGTTCTTATGCAGAGCAAAGAGCCTTGTTGCTTATAAAGTTCTTGTGTAAGGCAAGCAGTCTCCTGGCCACAGCTGGCCGTTCCGAAAAAGTTGCTCTTAACTTAGGGGATTGAAAATCCAGCTACCGGTTACTCGATCTCTCGGCAGAAAGATGGGAATTCTCTTGACAGAACACAAAAACATTTGTTCTGGGCAGAGGTGAAAAAACAAGAGAGAAGGTTCTCTAACTCTATCTGGAGCTGCATTCTCCGATTTTTGTTCAAAGTTTCCTGAGCGCTTCGGGAAGATATTCTGCATTCTTATCCTCCAGTAATTTTCAGAGCGTCTCTCGATCGGAGATAGAATCCTGGTTGCTTTCGTCTTTAATGTTGACAGCCAGTTTATATATAATATTACACCTGTAAACAGATGCGTAGGAATTATGAACAGGGGACTTTCATGTTTCAATTTTTCTTTGGAACGAAACAATGTTCTTCGTCGTATCGCCACTAAAGAAAAGAAAGACTTGAGAACTAACTATATGTGAGGTACAGGTCACATTCAGCTTTCCTAGAATTTATGATTGTTAGAAAGTAACTTTTTGAGAATTTTGGGGTGTTGGTCAGAAAGCAGCTGAAGACGTTATAGACCTTTTCCTGCCAGGACCATACGGCACCAGATTGTCTATTTATTCCATAAATCGTATCGCTTGTTTAAAATACTTAGCTGGCTACTAAGTAACGTATAACATTTATTACCTGTAGGACTCATTCAAGGGGAAAATATCCGCGTATCATTCAAAGAAAAAATAAAAGTACGTCATTTGATCTTAAATGCATCGAAAGATATGCATAATTTTACCAGTTGGATAGGAGGTATTTTTTTAAATATATATATATATATATATATATTTCGTTTTATCGTTTCTGAAACATTAATAATGATTTATACATGTATAAGGAAGCAGATTTAGAAATAATGATGCTGCAGAAACACTGATGGCCGTAGAATGTTGAATCATAATAAAGGAAACTGAACAGCCGAAGCAAATTAAATATTCATTTTTATTTTGATAATCATTTTGCTGCCACAAATAAATTGGCACACTATTCGGTCTTTTCCAAAAAATTTACGTTTTTGATAGCTTTTTGGTAAAAAGGGAGCAGCAAGCAGCAGTCTGTCGAAGGGCAGAAAGCAAGTAACTTGTGTTCAGGATGAAATCTTAATTTAGAATGAGCTAGTTTGGGTTTTCAATGCATTGAGTAATTAATAAAGCTCGAAACTTAATATTGGCTATTTAAGTTTTCATTCTATTTACCTCACTAGTAAGATTCATATGATATGTATTAGTCTCGAAATGATGCAGTGCAGAAAAAGGTATTGCTATTTTTAGAATACCCAATTTAAAATTAAGCAGTAAGGGTCTGTTGCTAACTTAAATTATAATTTTTCTTTAATTATTTTTTGTTTTTCTTATGTATGAAGTACAGCGAAGCGAGAGATGTGGTTTATTCAGGCAGCAGCAAGCAGAAAAGTGAAGCGCATTAAAAAGCATTTGGAGTTATTTATATCTCGGTTATTTTGTTTGAGTTCTGGATAGCGATTGGGCAGAAGTTAACATCAATGCAAAGAAGAATGACGTTTGTGCAGAAGCGAAGGGGGTTGTCTTTCAATTCAAATTAAAAATTTAAATGCATGTTGCCAATTAAATGCCTTTTGTATTTCATATTTTATATATACTATCTTCTTTTATCAAAATTAATTACGTTACTTTCTTGTATAGTTCTTCTTGTCTTTGCATGCTGCAGATGTTTAGATAAGGGTAATTAATTACAACCAAGTACGTTCAGCTGTGCAGATGTTTAGGGTTTTTTTTCCCTCGGCACGAACACAACTTTATTATTAAAAAATATTCATTTCTGCGATGAAGCAGGGGTTTCCAGTTTAAAATTTTTGGAAGTTTGATAGCTATAAAATGGGACATTTCCTTAATTTTAATAACAGAAACTTTATTTAATTAATAAATGCATCGATAGAAATTATAGAACTTGAAATTTTAAATTTATGTATAGCCGCAACAAAATTTAATGTGCCCATCAACGTCATATTTTGGTCTAATTCATATTTTGCTTTTTCAAGAATTTATAAGAATGTACAAATAATTAACTTACTGAATTGTTTATTATTAATAATTTTAAATGAAATTAAAACCATGAAACATTAAAATAATCCCTTTATATGATTACAGATTGCAACTTCGTATAAAATTAATACATATTTTTGTTTTTGTAGCAGAATATATATAAAACATATGAAAATAATGAAAAAATGATTTAATGATAATATATATCGTATATTCCGTTCTTTTTTGCCCACTTCAAGATAAATAAACATACACTGTTTCTTGTTACAATTAATCCGTTTTGGCGATTTTCTAATGCCCAGATCGCAACATTTTGTTCTAAGTAAGGTCATTTCGTTATTCCTTTACGCAAAGCATATTTATTCTTTGATATATTAATTACTGGGATTTAATTTTTCTTCCACTCACATATGGAGCTTTTACCAACACCAAACATCCTTGCTGCAGCACGATTTCCATTTTCTTTCGCAAATGCACTGACTTTGCATTTGAAACCAGCACAGTGTTGGTTTGGTTTCCACGAGTCATATTTACCGCTAAAAGAAATGCTAGATGAACTGTATCTAAATTAAAATGCGATTTACAAAAGCTTTCAATGTTCACTTCAAGTCATTGCTTCAAATGACAACAGAAAGAGAAAACATGTGACTCCTAATTCCGTGGCCCACAAGCAACCGAACGGTTAAATTGCTGAATACTGATAGTTCCGTCTTGGGTTCAATTCCGGGCTGGCTAACGGCCTAGCTGCAAAGGCGTTTTCGTGGTTTTCCTCATGTGTAACGTGTATGCAAGGCAATTTTCCTTAGAAATTCCTCCATGAAGGCATCCCTCCTCTTAGGCAGATAGTCCTAGTGTGCTTTGCCGTAATCACATAAACCAAACAAATCTAATTCTGCGAAATCTTTGGGATCGGGGATGCATTCTTACCCCAAATTATGTACCCCGTTTCTCGAATTCCTAGAATAACATTCATGTGCACGCCTAGATTGAATACGGTTCACTCTCTTCGCAGAATTATTTACTTCCTCAAGCACTCCCCCCACACACACAATTTGTTCCCCTTATCGCTTATCAATTCAGTATACCATCGTTCGAAAGCCTGAGAAAAGTCTTCGAATGAATGACATGGAAAGATAAGATCATCGCACATATATATTTCAAGTGTCTTCGAAAAGAAAAGGATGCGCGTTATACGGCGAATATACCTAAAAAAATGTAGTTTGAAATTGTAGGTACGCGTTATGCACCAGAATATACGGTATTCATTGTCTTTATATGTCCAATGTTATATGTCCATGTTTTATGTTCCATTGTCTTACATCCGTTGTCTTTGTGTATTATGATTATACATATATGGCAATTACATTTCACTTAGGTAATCGTTAAAACCCGAAATTACACTTTTCATGCCCGTTGCCAGCAAAGAAGCCTTTATAGACTTGAACTTAATATGAAAATTCGGAATTTAAAAGAGAGATGGGTTAATTTGACATAAGAATTCGAAATATGGAATGAGGAAGCTTTACATTGGAACACAGCCAAACTTGATGAATTACTGAAAAATATGAGATTAAAAGGGACTGGAATATTAAAAAACAGGAATATAAAAGATACTAAAAAATGCTGGCATTTTCAATTTATTTCAGTTATTATAACAGATGCAATCTAGTCGTAATTTTTATCTTAAAGAAAGTTTTAAGTCATTAGTAAACATAAGGAACAGCTCCAAAAATAAAAGTGTCAGAAACAAAGAAGTTCAGGAAGTAAATTTTGTTAATTTAAGTTCAAGCCCAAGTGGAGGCTTTGCTGTACGTTCCGAGTTAGGAACTGATAGTATCATATTTAATTTTAGAAATAAAGGATAGTTAACCCTTCTTCAGTCTTACGTCTCTGTTCACACACTTAAGCGATTATTCGCTTATTGGAGTTTGCGGGATTTCAAAGACTGAGCACTGAATTAAATAAGTAAAACCCCACAAATTTATGAACTTTTTTAAATGTTTCTCAGCATGCAGAGACTTGTTTGAAACTTTTCTAAGCGTGTAACATTCAGATGGTAAATTCGAAGCGTAAAATGGCTGCGTTATTGATACTTTGATTTCTTTACCATTTTCAGCTTTTAACAAGACTCAATTAATTTTCAATGCAGCAATTCTAGCAATTTACTAGGGCTTCGTTTTCAGAAAAAAAAAAAAAAGATTGTATTGTTATATGCACATTTTGGAGTATGCTTATGTTATTTCCTTTTCTCATTCCTTTTCCAATTTGGGGCTCATTTGTGGTCATTTCGAGCAGACAAATTCTCCCACTATACCAAAGTTCAAGAAATTATGGTACTATTATATAAAACAAATAATAATGACTTTCTTAAATTTATTGTAAATGAAATGAATGAAACGTAATACGACAACAAATATTACCGAAGCTGCTTTTGCTTCTTCCAAATGCGCAAAAACATAAATATCTACTTATCTTTCATACCCGAGGCCGTAAAACGTAGGTTATCAGGGGCTTCTCATCCCCTGAATTTTCTTATCAGTTATTTATCCCCTCGAAGTTTTTAAACGTTTGCTCAGTGTTTGGTGCTTAGTCATTACAACAAAAGAAAGAGCAGAACAGTGGTCTAAGTTTTTTACCCTAGTAAATTAATCTAAGTTGGGTGATAATCGTAGACAAAGTTTATGGATATAGAAGTTTTCATGTTATGGTACAATGAAGTCAGTATTCGGAATAAAAAAATAAGTTGCTAATAGAAGTACAGTCACAAAGAAAATTTCTTAGGGCCTTAATACAGTCTTTATTCTCAGCTCTCCAGTTTTGGAAACACTTAAAAATATTATTTTAAATTGCAAAATTGGAAAATAGTTCGAATATAATTTCAAAGTAATTGAATAGTGTACAAAAGAAAATGCTCATGGCACATGCAGTAAACCATCTCTCATGGTATGCCGCGAAACTCTGAAATACTGTAGAATCCATAGAGTTTCATTTATAGACTATGGAACTGTTTTTCATGGGCCCTGAATGAAAGGCCGTTCCATAGCTAAATTTTCCTTTCTGTAAGTGAAGATTATTTCAAACTGCCTTTCACTCTATGAAACTGAACAATATTTCTGAGAACATAGACACCCGTATAGCACACACCCTACATAGGAGACCAAAATTATCTTCAACCTACGGTCGTCTTAAAAAGGCGTCATAATGTTTCTCATGTTATAAAATGAAGAACCTGTGAAAGCCAGCTTAAGTTCGTTTCACAGTGTAGAGACAGCGACACCTAGACTCACCAAATTTCGAACGCAAGCCAGTAACAAGTAACAGGTACTAGGGTTTTCATCTTTAACAGCACCAAACGTGTGCATCTCGATGCCCGAATTTTGAATTCTGAATACTTTTTTTAATTATTTTTATGTTTTGAGCAAATTTAACGAATTTTGGATATTTTTCGACTTTTCGAACAAAGTGTGTTCCATCTCTTTACCAAAAACTTAATTGTTTAGTCTTCATCGAGAGTTAGAAAAGCGGTTATAAAATGGGAGAAAAATGCGAAATTATTTCTAAACCGTGGGTTATAGAAAATTTTTAATCCTTTTAATTTTAAAGTCACTAGAGGTCTCTTGTAATAAATTCTTCGCTTTGGCAGATAGCAATCTCGCTTACGTTGCTGTAGAAGGATGATTCGAGTGTGACATCTACAGAACTGAAAGATGAAAGTATTCGTAAATTTGTGGCAGTTAGGAACTTTTGTGTTTCAGGATTTAACTATTCTCTCCAACAATATTATTTACTTTTTTCCTTACTTTTCAGGTAACTTATTTGTTTAATAATAAACCAAGAGTACTTTTTGATTCTTTTTTAAGTTCGATGAAGAAAGCTGGCCGTCGAAACGTTTTGTGTTTTTTAACAGGAATGTTTTCAACAGCAAGGACAGCAAGGAATATATACATGTAGCGTGAGTATAAGCCAGTTTTCCATAAAATTTCCCCTTCCTTCCACTAAGGTATACCTACCTTTAGAAGAATAACCGAAGTGTGTTTTCCCATTTTACATAGTCTAATAAATCTAGTCCAGTCCTTATAAGAAAGGTACTTTAGCCGACTTAAATGCAAGAATTTTTTTTTCTTTTTTCATTGTCTTGTTTTACTGATGTTATCGCGAACCAGACGGTTCACGAAATCAGTCGAAAGCTTTGTGAATCATACGGGTCCAGGAATTTTAATCATGGTTACTTAGATTTTTTTTTATCTCTGCATAAAAAGCCAGTTATATCCTGGCTATTTATCTGTGGGCAATATGGTGTTGGGCGGAAGCTAAAACTCTTATCAGAATTATCGATGCAAAATTAAGAGCGAAACAAGCGCCTCCCAGAAGTACAAAGAAAGACCACTTATAGAAAAGCAGAATCTCCTATTCTATGCAACAGAAAAAAGTGCTAGCTTCCAATTGTTTCTCGGAAAATTTTCTCATAGCACCGTACGTCCCTAAATGTGATAAGGTGACAACTGCTTCTCGAACCCAAATATGTTTCGACTATCATTTAAAGCACTTCCCCACATATTGTATGCACTTCCCCAACTCATTTTGTAGGTGTAATATCGGTTACCATTTACATAGTTTACGACGGATAAAGATGATGATTAAGCTAAATGACCATGCGTTCCCGCATTCACGATGAATATTTTTGAGCAAGTGTCCGGCAGTTTGAATTAAAATAATAATAATAGTAATAATAAATCCTGGCTGGCTCTCAAAATTCGAATACAATTCTGTGTGCTACCTAACTTAGAAATACTAGTCAGTTGTAATTATTTGTTAGGTGCTTCAAACAAAGCACGCTAAAGTTATTTGCCTGAAAAGCCAGACGTTTTCATACACGACTTTTTAGAAGAATGAGGCTCGTATGGATGTTAAACATAGAAAAAATCATATCATCTTTATGAAACCAGTTTATTTCCCATAAATTTAAATTAGAACGAACTGCAGTTTTCAATGAATTTCTCCTTTCATTCCGTGATACGCAATTTCTTATTCATATTTGTTGGAAATTTGTGAAGTGGAGTTTTACTTGGCGTCGAATTACTTGTCATAATCTGAAATTAGAAATCACAGATTGTAATATGTTAATGATTTATAATCACCCACCACACGATTTTTCCCATAAGAATCAAAGATGAGAGACTGATTCCTTTTAGAAAGTCTTTCACTCCTCAGAAAGACAGATCTTTGTTTGTGGGCTTTGTGTATTGTTGCGAAAAATTCGGCGTTTGCGCTTGTATGTAAGCTTTCCGGCATAGCACTAGGGTTGCCATAAAATAGTGTATGGGAGGGTTGCCAGATTGGCGACTTTATCGCCCATTTGGCGACCAAATAGGCGATATCCCATGGTCCAATCGGGAAGCTTCTAGAATAATTTCCTGTCGAGATATTTCTCGAAACCTGCGGAACCTAAGGAAAACCTATATAAACCCTTGCGTTTGAGAGCCGGCAGAGTGTGATTAAGTGTGAGAGTTGTGAGAATAGCTGCTTACTGCGAGTGCTAAGCTACGCGAGAGCTTTGTGAACGGAAAGCGATCGAGATACTGCTTTGCCGTGAAGCTACCTTTACAGTATAGCTTGACAGTGTTATTGGTGATTGTTCCAAGGTGTTTATTATAAGTTTAGTGTTGCCGTGAAATTACCTTTACAGTTACAGCCTGAAGCTGTGTTGCGGATTGTTTCAGCGTATTTATTGTAGATTTTCGACGCTTTTAAAGGTAATTTTGGAATTGTGCTGTAAATAGTGATTCTTGTAAATAAATTGTGCTTTTTACTGTTCTGCATCGTGTTTTCATCGGATACTGTCAAATCCACGAACCCGTATAACGCAACAATATGTATAACACATATATTATGTATTTTATACATTTCAAGATGATGCTCAGGTTACAAATGAATAAAAATACTAAATTTTCATTGTAATTTCAGTTATACGTACCATTAGATGAAAGTTCTATTTAAAGTTCAAACAGAAATTCGAATTTGCATTCTCTCTGCGTATAAAATTAAATTTTCAACAGAGGGCGATATTTCCTGTATTTTTACAAGCTGGACTCAATTCACTTTAACTATCGGCAAAACGTTTATCGACTACGATAAAAAAATAACCTTATACGTGGTTACGTCGTGGGTTCAGGAACAATGTGACAACAGAGGTGATATAGCATGATGGGACTAAGTTCACAAGCGAGATAGAAAATTTTGACCTATAAATTCATTAGATACTGCGCATCTTTACTTAAGTTTCTCACTTTCGAATGTTCTGAAGTACAGCAATCTGGAGGTAAGATTCAGGTATATTTGTGGATAGACTTATCTCAATGTATATATGAGATCGAATAGCCACACTTAAAAATTTTGAAACAAAACGTTGTTTTATGAAGTGTATAAAACGGTTTGATTTTGCTGTATAACAAGATAATTTAGTAAATTTTTACCTTTGGAAATCTTTTGAAATTATGTTGTTCATTTTTATTGTTTTATACTGAAATATCGCAACTTAAGATGGATAATTTTGTAGCTTAGTTTTAGCTCACTATTATTTAGATTTCAAATGATGAGCAGCTTCAGAATGCTTTGCCATTTATCGTAGACCTTCATTTCATATATTTCAGAAATTTATCGAATTATTATTATTATTATTTGTTAAAGCAGTTTTCGAGAAAGCTTAAAAATTTCCATATCATATCAAAGCTTATAATGATGCTTTCTTCTTCTTAAGTAACAAAAAAAAAAGAAACATAACTGAAGTGTCTACTTCCAAAGAAACTTTCAAACGCTCACATTACTGAATAGCTTTACTTAATAATTAGGCAAAAGTTTATGTAACGTTAAAAATTGTTGGAAGTTTTTTTAAGTCTAATTTTTGAACATTTTTTACATTTTATGTTAATTTTAATTCGGCTTAATAACAAAAGTTTTATGAACATTGAAATTTTTGATTATTGAAATTTTTTTGATAATCTTTTGAGCGTAATTGGAAATATAGCAATTAATCACAATTGTCCAGTCATCGATCTAACTCGTTTGTTAGAGAGTTTATATGCAGCAAAAGCTTTTAATGCGTTGTTAGGAGGAAGTATTTTCTTCCTCCTTACTGCGTGCCTCCAGGGCGTAATTGGACGCACTTCCGGTTAGCAATGGGAATTCGAATCCTTGCGAAGGCATTGCACATTTTACATGCTTCTTGCTTCTTAATGGTAAAACCTAATGGTAGCGCACAAACAAAAATTTAGCGAAAGGGTCCTCTCCACCTCAGTAAGTGTGCGTGTAGGAAGAATACATTTTTTTTCCCTTCCTTACCGCATGCCTTCGCAGTGGAATTATAAACACGTCTGGCTGGCAATCGGGAACTCGAATTCGGGGAAAGGCATAGCTAAATTTTTATGTTTCCTGCTTCAAAATAAACCTAATCATTCTACAGCGTCAGTATAAAAGCATTTTAAGGTATATCTGATATGTAGTTATCAGCATTGGGTATAATTAAAAGACCATTAGAACTAGTATTATGAAAGGAGTGTGATTTCATTCCTTTCGGAACTCCAAATACTAGCAAAGGTAATTTATATTGTTCTGATATTTATATTCGTTTACTTACGTAATTTCTCTAAAGTCTTAAATAAAGCTTAAGAATTATATATTTAAATTTAAAAACAGAACTGCATTTTATTAAAGTAATTCTACTTATGCAAATTAGTTTGAAACTGTAGTTGATGCCATGAATATATAAGGGAAGCCTAGTGTAATTCAAGTTAAGAAATCTTTCATAAATAGGGAAAATTTAATGCGTAACTGAAATTTATGACACTGAAGACTCCATTGTAAAGATATATTTCTAATGTTTTTTCATACAAAATTTAAAATGATACAATCCTCAGAACACAACAATCAGTCAAAAAAAAAAAAGTATAAGGCGACCTCTATCTTTATTTGCAAGAACGGAATTTGTCATATGTACACTTGCAACACAAATTGTTTTGCATATGTACGCTTGCTAGGCAGACGACTGTATCATTTGCTAAAATGAAAAGTATTTTAAGCTATATTATTAAAAGTGAACAGTTATACACAACCCTTATTAGTAAATAATAATTTACACATAGGAGCTCATGAAATTGAAGACACAGTGTCGTTGGCATGAACTTACAAGTATATTCGTGTTATTTTTGTTGGAAAAACCATATCGTATTCCTCTGGATGGTAAAGGATATTTCGATGAGCACCATTTAATCTGAGCAAATCGAATGGTTTTCATATTGCATGACTTAGATGAATATAAGCATTTCTGATCAGCGGTTAAATGGGCAGAGACTCGTTAATGATTTCAACTGGTTTTTGAAACTAACGAAACCGGAGGCGATTTTGTGATAAGGAGGAAGGAAATCTTGTGATAAGAAGGATCTGTGTACAGTTTCTAGAACAGCTTGTTATGTAAACTTTGTATGTAGATTGCAAATGAATGCATATATGCATATTTCAGACTGATAGACTCCTTCTCAAGTTATGCTGCAGAAAACCGTGATAACAATAACGAAACTTTCACATTTATCTAAACTGAACTCTACCAAGATTTATGCCAATCTATCCAAAGCTGATAATAATTTTCAGCCAATGCTGAAAACTACGATTACTCAAACACTGGAGGGTATTTTCTGTAATTCTTTGAGATGGTTGTAGGATACGAGGAAGTTGTATAATACTGAAGGCATTTTGTAAAATATGCAAGTTCGTGGAAGTAGATTACTTGTAAATTACGTAAACAATTATATACATATATAACAAAGCAAATCGGGAAACCAACTGATCATCTAACAGACGTGATTATTGAATATTTATTAAAAAATTAGAAGACAATAGAGAAATGCTAATTTTGCTCGCTTTCATGCAAAATATTAATTTCAATCTTGCTAATTTATATTAGGAAATTTGGATTGATTTAGATAGTTTATAACTTTATATGTTACACTTTTCGTTTTTGCGTATATTCTTATACGAATGTTACAGAAAATTTATGGAAATTACAAAATATCATATTGTATATATGTATTTCGATTTTGTTGATTTTATTAGTATGTAAAATCTGATTCTTTCTTACAATTTCTTTCAGATTTTATTGATTTTCTTTCAGAGTATTTAATTGCTCTTGGAAAATTCAAAACTTGGAATTCCGCGAATTTCAAAAAATGATTTGAGATTGGAAAACTCGAAACTTCTCGTGTTTTTAACTCAAATCCTAATCAAAAGCCGTTGAAAGTTATATTTGGGAATTTGGGAACATGGTTTCATTTATGTCACAAAGAAGCTTTAAGTAAATAAAACGTTGCGATTATTACAATATCATTTGTGTCTCGATTACCAGTGTCCCTTCATGGTTTCACTTTGTATTCACGAATGAACTCGATAATTCTTGATATAAATACCATATTGCTAATACGTTTTAAGAATTTTTAGCAAATCATGCTGTTTTATGTCAGTGCTGCGTGAGTATACGATTCCATTTGTCCGTCGGTTGAATTACTCAGTCAAGAACACTGAACTTTTAACAGTTATAAACTTTATCAAATCATATTAAGGAAACGAAAGTCATATTTCAAATGCATTTTATTTTCTTAGTTTCATTTTGACTTCTTAATAAATATCGTTCTATTTTCAAAAACTATCTTATTTAAACATATTTTTATATGATTTTGATTTATCCCAAATTTCAAACTTTGATTTATTTAAAAGTTTTTTTATATTTATTGTGTGTTTTTATCTTTAACAATTATCTATATCTTTAACAATTAGTTAACAATTAGAAGTGAATTTATTAATTAATCTCTTTTATTAAGTTTTATTGATAATTTTTCATGCCAAATTTAATCTAAAAAAGATTACAAAAAAGAAAATTAATAACTGCACGTGATTACCTAATTATCAAATTACGAAATTCTGTCACCTGCTTAAAGTAGCACTTATTTTCTACTCATTTTCTGTTTCTGAATGCTTCAGTTTCTTTCATAATTTTTCAACAAAAGTTTATATTTAAGTTCAAAATATAAAAATAAAAATAATACCTATTCCTTCTTGCGCCCACATATCATTAAGTAAATATGCATTTATAACTTTCAAAGCCTGAAATACGCATGCCTGCGATGTTATCGTTATGCGATGATTTGTAGATGTTTTATGCTTTACCGCGGTATTTTCGAACACGATGCTTTTAACCTGCGAAGATTTTGGAATAGCTGTATTTTTGACAACGATGTTTTGTACTGCCAAGTTTTAGAACTGCGATGTTTTACACGACGATGTTTTCGCCTTGCGTTGTTTTCTCCGCGAATTTTTTTTTCGATGTTTTCTACAGTAACCATTTTATTTTATTCTGTAAAATAAATTTGTTTCTATGAAATGTTATTAAAAAGACGTATTATTACTGATCTTGTTAACGCATTTTTTTCGGGGCCATTTATTTAATGTTTAACTGATAAATACTTTTTATTTAAATGTTCAGTCTGATGTCTTTTTTTCTGGATCCCGCTCTCTGTGGTATAAGGGCTTTCCATAAAACTTTCAAAGTTTTGCTTTCCATCCCTTTTTATCTTTTTTTCAGAGTGCATCAATCTTGATTATTTTGTGCTTAGGAAGAGCTTTTAAAGAATTCCTTCTGAATACAATCCTGCCTGCAAAAGTAGGACAGAAGCACAACTATTCACATGTAAAATATCAAGGGCCTTTGCTGGAATATATTGAAAAAGTATACATACAATACTTGCAAAAGTCTTTATGTTTTCAAAGAATGAATCGATAGCGTTTCTAAGTACGGCTGTTGTTCTATCTTGTTGCAGTTTTACTCATTAAAAGTTTTTCTGATAAAGAAATTGTATTTCTTCGGTAATTATCGAATTTAAAAGATTTTTTGGTAGTATTATGAATTGTGTTCACATTCTAGTAACTTTCTTCTTTTTAGTTACCCATTGTAGGAGAAGCGTGCAAAAATCATAGACCCTTTATTAAGATTTTCTGTGATTTGCAAGAATTGTTTTGTAAGTATATATTTTTTCATTTTCTTTTATAAATATACCTCGGCTTGCTGCAGTCATTTAGACAAACCCGTGCTTCCTCAAGGGTCACAATGTGTTTTCATTATTTCCTATTAAATGGCGTTCATACAGAACTCTCTAACATCACTATAACATTTTCTGCGTTCAGTCATATGTCTCGGCAAAGGCTGATGAACATTCTTCTTTTCAGCTTTCTTTAAGTTTCAAATATTTCCTTTATTACTTTTTTGTCTTACCGCAATATTTGGATTTAAAGATTTATTTAAATCACCCAACGTAACTGATTTCTGCTTCATGGATTTTCTGCTGTTATCAGATACTCGCTATAGAAACGTTGGAAAATATATGCACGTTTTGTGAGTATTTATTCGGTGACTGCTTTTCATGCAACAGTAGATTGATGTTTTTTCCCTTTCTCATTGATTTCATTCTCAGAAATTTTAACATCATGCATCTCACAGTGTTTCTGAATATCCGAATAGGACTATTTCTTATTCTAGATTTCACGGAGAAAACTTGATTTATAGCTTTTACATGAGACATTTTGAAAGAAGTTTAAATTTCTTGCGATGAATGATAGCAGACGATATTTTCTCATTTCAAATCACACAATTAATTTTTTTAATCCTTTGTCTAAATCTTTTTTAAAATGTGTTACACTCTCTGCATTTCCTATTTGAAACCTTACCTTTGACATCTGTTAAGTAAGTTGTTAAGATGTTTCTTTTATTGCTTTAAAAATAAACCTTTAAACTAATAATATCAGAATCTAGTCAAAACAAATGTTCCTCGTTACACAGTAGTATATAAGATTTAAATTTTGATTGAATACAGAGAGTTACCATTATGTAGTTTGTAAAACTAGAATTAGAAATCTGAAGCATTTATAATGCTAAGTAAATCTTAAAGTAGGTGGTCGGTTTGGTAAATTGACCACAAATTGAAAAAGGAAGTGCATTATCTTTCAAATATCCTGAATTATTCATCTAACATTATACTGTCTCTTGCCACTCCTTTAAAGAAATCTCCGGCCATCTGGAAAATTAATGTCGCTCTGTGCCATTTCTTATGTCATTACTGCTCTTTTCACGGTACGCAAACACAGACTAAATAGTGGATTCTGATGTATGTTGAATTTCTGTAATAGATAAAAGTGCATACTCGCTTGACAAATGCCTTTCCCCAATTTCATTTTGTTTTATTCGAAATATTTTCAATCTTGTTTAGGAACACATTATTATTATCATAACTATTTTGGAATTGTAATCATGCGAGGAAGGGTATAAGTTGGGTAGCTCATAAATATTTATAATTTCTGCATTTAAGCCCGAAATTAACCGACTTTAAATTGCAAGAGTCACTTTTTTTCCAGCCTTATGAACCGGCTGACTAGATGTAGCTCCTATCGGGGAATTTATCGCTCTGATAGTATTGTAACCAGTCATAATTTGTTAAATATTGGATCATATCATTAGTAATCCATTTCTAAAGCCAAATCTAAAATTACAAAAAGGAATCTAAGAAGATGTATTTGCTTTTTTACTTATTGTTCAAACTGTGAAGAAAATAAGTCGATTTCATCTTATTTTTTAAATATATAGTGCCCTGTTGATAGAAACTGTATGTTTTAGGGTGAAGAATATATGACCAAAACTTTCTGATGATGCCAAATGAAAAAATATGCTGTATGCGTTATAACACTCCACTGACATTGTCTTAAATTTTGTAGTATTACTTGTAACTTGTAAGATCTTTGTCATGATAACAAAACACACCTTGTCTATTAGCTAGTGCATATCGTTTTTCTTCGAAATTGCTTTAACTGCGTTTTAAGGACACTGTTTGTTGATAATTTTCACCATATCCTTAGCGCAACCTGAAACTCACGTATGACATACCATGAAGTGCGTTTCATCTTTCAAAAGTATATGTTGAACGCTGGAGTGGGATGAATTGAAAATGAAATAAACAAGGCAAGCAAATTAAAATTTAGCTGTTTCTATAGTTTCTCATGATCGTCCATATGGACAAAGCACTTCTAATTTTAGAAATTAAGCCCTGAGTACATGTAATTTAACTGCAGTAGGTATTATTGAATTGTAAGTTGAGAATCAAAATGAGAATATTTCTTCATGCTGTGTGATGAGTTCTAGGAGAAATTCTAGAGAAAGTGTTGGAAGAAATGAAGTTCATATTCTTGGGTAATATTAAGAGAACGTCCTGAGGAATTTAAAAGAAACACAAATTTATTTTTAAACTATATTCTGATGTAACTTACAATTCGTTAAATGATGCAGAAATTAAAATTACATCGAAGAGATCTTAGCTAGAAATTATTGGAACAGTTAAGAGAAAAAAACTTACGTGATGCAACCAACCAATCATAGAAAATTTGTGCTTTGAAAGCTAACAATTATTGGACATAAATACATCTATATTTTAAGAAAAATAGATACATATCTATTTGAAGTGCACCATATCTCATCAAACACTATCTTTACATAAATAAACCCTCTTTTTGAAACCGCGAATAATGTCTAAATTTCATTGGTCCACCTTATGTTAAGTTTTTATATACTTATAAAAATAATTTTTTCGATGATTATTCGATTGAAAAATGGCATTTTTATTTTCTAGAGAGGTTAGATATACACAAGTTGCTATTCGTCGTTTCAAAATCGCACGCATAAATACATGGGAAACCCCCCTGATGCAATTCAGAAATTATTTATGTTGGTGCTAAATGCCGATGTAAGTCACTTGAATGGTTGATTCCGGTTTTTTATGGGATGAGACAACAACAGTATAAGAGAAGTTATCTACAACTAAAACATGCACTTTGACGAAGCACTAGGTGGAAGGGGTACCCAAACCTGGCGTTGCTCGAGGCTGCCCTACGCGGTGCCCTTTTTGGGGTGATTACCCCAACCCCTAGGGACGAAACAAGGAGGCATAATCGCCGGTCAGCCCGGGGGGGACAGTTTCAGTTTCACAAAGTCTGGGTTTTCGTAAAGCTTAGAACAATGGTAGACTGCAACGAATCCACCGAAAAAAAAATAGAGTGCATGTTAGACATCGACCGTCCACCAGTGTTGACCATGAGGAGAAAAACTCCGAAGGATAACTTCGAAATCTAACCATATAAAGTTTCCACAACCAAGGGGCAGACAATATAGTAGCATATGATCCGTGCAGAACCTTAACCTACCACTGAATAAGCGATGGTTCTGGTCACTATGAAGTCACTGTGCTAATTTTTCTCGGAAGTCGAGTCTGTCTATATATTGACCTAGCCAGAACCCCGGAATTGCTCCCATTCGACCTGAGGGGGGGGGAGACAACGGCAGCTAAAATTATTAACAATTTAAAACTAATAATGATCAGAGATATATGATAAACTGATTAACCAAAAAACTTCGCACTGTTCAGATTTTTAACAAAAGAGATTTTCAACTCAGTCTTTTACCAAATGATCGGTTATGATTAATAACGAAATAAGACTTAGACAAAAAATTTTAGCGCAACCTGAAACTCACGTATGACATACCATGAAGTGCGTTTCATCTTTCAAAAGTATATGTTGAACGCTGGAGTGGGATGAATTGAAAATGAAATAAACAAGGCAAGCAAATTAAAATTTAGCTGTTTCTATAGTTTCTCATGATCGTCCATATGGACAAAGCACTTCTAATTTTAGAAATTAAGCCCTGAGTACATGTAATTTAACTGCAGTAGGTATTATTGAATTGTAAGTTGAGAATCAAAATGAGAATATTTCTTCATGCTGTGTGATGAGTTCTAGGAGAAATTCTAGAGAAAGTGTTGGAAGAAATGAAGTTCATATTCTTGGGTAATATTAAGAGAACGTCCTGAGGAATTTAAAAGAAACACAAATTTATTTTTAAACTATATTCTGATGTAACTTACAATTCGTTAAATGATGCAGAAATTAAAATTACATCGAAGAGATCTTAGCTAGAAATTATTGGAACAGTTAAGAGAAAAAAACTTACGTGATGCAACCAACCAATCATAGAAAATTTGTGCTTTGAAAGCTAACAATTATTGGACATAAATACATCTATATTTTAAGAAAAATAGATACATATCTATTTGAAGTGCACCATATCTCATCAAAATGCAGTACAGAATTATATTTTTGATGATGTTTCAAGCGCAGAATCGAATCGAAGATGTCCAAATATTAAAGACTACGTTTAGTTTCTTGACTTTATTTCCACCCAGTTACTTTTTTAAGGTCGCCAACACTTTCGAGAATATTAAGTCAAGGTAAAATTGACGCTTTTTTATCTTATGAGCAAAATAATTTATAGTTTAGCGATAGAATGAAAAAGAAAGTATTAGCTTGAAATTGCAGCAGAACTAGAAGTGATTTATGACGTATTTTAATAACAAAACTGTGCAACTTTTATCAAAAATCTTTCAAAATAGTCTTTGTTAAGCAATAAAACTGGCTATGAAATCTCATGTATGTTAGTTTCCACTAATTTAAATAAATAATGAGATCTGTTTGATTACTGGAAAAGAATGAGAAGTAGTCTCTTTTGAAATGGATGATAAATTTTACATTATTTACTATTAGCGTGAAAACGTGCCGTTAATTGCCGTTAATCATGCAGATTCTGTCTTCACCATTTTATGTCATAAAGTCCCAGATCAAGACCTTAATTGGAGGTTTCATAGTAGGTGTAATGTATTCAGGTTGCAAATCTACTCCGATTCTTGTCCATACATACTTTCTGTCATCCACTACCAATACCAAGATTTCCATCGCTCCTAATAATGCTGTCCAATTGTTAACGTGGCTCTGATAAGTTCTGTTCCAGTTAACCTGGCTCTGATAAGTTCTGTTCCAGTTAACCTGGTTTTTAGCCCAATTAATCTTTCCATCATTTGTTTTGGAAATAAAAGTGTTTTTTTTCTCAAGAAATTCTGGCATTTGTACCAAATTTCTGCAATCTGCGCCGAACATTTCCTGAACTCAACTTCACACTGAATTACACCATTTCTTGTCGTATATACCCAGATGATTTTCTTCTATCATCTAGGCCCAGTTTTAAAAATTGTCAGTCATCATTTAGTGCTGTGCACCTTTTCTTACCTTTACCAGTCTAATTTTATTGCGACTGACTGTTCATATATCTCTTCAAAAATTCAGAAAGGCCATCTTTGGCTACGTTTTCCACCAGCGGTTCTACATTTTTCAAGGCGAGTCTTGTTCACTTAATTAGTCACTTGCTATTTTGCATCGCTTTATAGGTAATCAGTCAAATACTTTTGCTATTTATTTATTTACGTTTTAAAAGCTTAGTAAATAAAAGAATGCTAGAAAACCCAACAATCTTGATAGCAACCTCATAACATGCAGACAACTATCTTCCTCTGCGCTCCACATGACATCATTAGCTGATTCCCTTTGCACTCATTGTAAAAACAAGATGAAACCTGATTGGCTCTTTAAAGAACCTTGCTCACTGGCTACTAAAAATAAATAAATAAATAAATAAAAACTACTTCATACGAACGTCAGAAAACTTTTGTTTGTAGTTATTTGGCCATAACTTTTGTTTGATAGAACACAGATAATTGAACAAATCTGGATGCATAATATTCCTGATTTAGCTATCATTTTCTTAGATATATAATTTAGGTATATTAGTTCAAAAGAGTAGTTTGCTATAATCAAATATATTAAGCGAAAACAAGATAGAGTGGTGATATTAGATATTAAAGCTCAAAAGCAAACTTTTCCTAAGATGTCTGTACATTTTTGGTCAGTAGTGTATATAGTATTTTAATTTATTTTATCGATTAACATAGCAGGTAATTCTTAATGCATTCGACTCCCCTTACACTTTTGAATTATGTTCTTGTAACAAAGTCTTCATATCAGGAAAATTTAGTTTTATCTTAAGTTTCGTCATATCTTCGTTGAATAAGGTTATTTATCTTTTCAAACATTCAGTAGATAAATTACATAAATTAAACATTAAGTGTTCAGTTTTGTTTCGATGATAGAAACAGCAATGTAATAATGAAAACAAAACTGAACTTATGTTATTTAAAATTTAATTCTTTGTTTGCAAGAAATGAAAATTTAATTTGAAAGGAGGCGGGAAACGATAGATATGTTATCAATTACATTTCGATTTTATTTTCCGCACTATTTTTATTGTACACTCTATCCTGTATTTCTAATCCTGTATTTATCTTGTAATCCTGTATTTCTAAACTAACCTCATAATTCTATACTGTATTTTGAAAGTGTTTACCATTAAAATCCATTATTCGTATATTAGGACAGAAAATCGTTCGATTTAAGATACTGGAAAATAACTTGTTTCTGTAATCAGTTGTAAGAGATGTTGTTATTAATTTCGCTTAAATTCTCCCAATACATTTCAGATTTGTAGTCCACTAAATCCGTCAACTGTCAGGCTAAATATTGCAACAAAGTAAAATCTTATATGGATTAAATTATTAAAGCCAAACATTACTTATGTGCTGAAATATCTGTGAATAAAAGTATCCGGTTAGTGCTAAAATAAGTTTTGCATGGAACAAACACGGAATTTTCATCATAAAATAAAAAAATTTGTTTAAACATGAAATTTTCAGCATAATTCAGTGTAACTATACGACATATTGTCAAGAGTTGATGTCGTTAAACTTTCTTACTGTTTCAGAATAAATAGCAATACTTTAAAAATCCAATTTTTTTGTCACTTTAAAAAATTAATTATTGGCAATTCTTAATTACGGTACAGTAGCATGTATAATTTAAAAAAATCTTGAAAGGCTCAGATTTTAACGGTCGCCCAAAAGGGTTTGTCAAGGTGTTTCCATGCCATCGCTGAGCTCGTAGTCTACTTGTGTGCTGTTGCGCTTACTCTTGCTAATTCATTTCTTTTTGCCTTCTTAGCTCTATTTTTAAGCAACGTTTTCTTCGTTGTTACAAAATACAGTTCAACAGCAAAATTAGAAACATTTTAAAAGCAGCGTGTGTTTAGAATTCCCGATGAAGTATTAAGTGTTGGCACATATTTTTCAACTTTTTCTAGTCTTTTCTCAGTTTATAATAGCAATACACAGTTTTCTTATCAAGATAGCTTGCAAAGCTTATTTTTCATCTTTTTATTATTCACATTTTGTGTGTTAAATTTATTAATTAAATATAACTTTTTTTTGCATTTACGCCACACAAGATTCAGTTGAGTAGCAAATTCACAACATATTTAAAAATAGCATATTTTTAGATATTCCGGTATACAGACGCTGGAGGTAACGATTTTTTAATCCGTACGATGTTGCCACTGCTCGCTTTGAAATCGTTGAGTTTGCTGAAAATTCATTAAAGTTTACAAAATATGAAATACGAAATTCGGACTTTCAGGTGCACATTTTCGGATGAAGGATTACGTTATTCAAAATTTGATGGCCCTATGTACCGTCGTTTTTCCACAGTGCGAAAAATATAGATAAATTCGTGCAGATTCTTCAGTATTTAATTTCTCTTTAAAAGTAACACAAGGCGATAAATAATTCCGCAGCAGCAATTTGAAAAGTGTTTCAAACACTTAAAGTGCTACACCGTCAAGTCCCGTTTCGACGCTAATAGTCCATTCGGCCTAACGCACTTTTGGACTAATAAATTAGTTAATTAAAATAACAAATAAATAAAAATTCAAAAATTTTATATTTCGTATTTTTTTGGCAAACAAAATTCCAAAATTTGCATTTCATTACAGAAGAGCTTTAATGTTATGGGAAACATAGATTCATTAATAATAATAGGAATTTGCCCAAAGTACAGATTTAACTTTCTTATTATTCGAAAATCCAAACAATAGTAGACTACTAAACTTATTTTTATATCCTCTTATGCATTTTCCTAAAGCATATATTAAAAGCTTATAATAACCTATTATACTATAAATTCTCAAGGGGAAAGTTATTTGGCCATATACATATATTTTCTGTGTACGCCAAAAAGTTTTGCTGGAAAAAAGTAAAGTTTGGCTAGGAAAAAAAAAGGTAATGTTATGCTTTCCAGACAGTTGAGAGAAGAACTGATTTTTAGATAAATGCTTTGATGCATGCGTAACATATTTCTTCTCCAAACTTAGGACTTGCTTCCAGCATTTAGAGTAAGCGGAAATTACTTGCAAATTTTGTATTCCGCGAGTGGTCTTGCTAAGATTAAGTGCATAGTTGTCTGGTGACCTTCAGTTTGGTTTTTAGAAGGGCAAGGTCGCTTGTTGTTGCTACAGGCTTAGGGTGGCAGTTGTTTTCAGTTTTAGAATGTTAGGGTACTGAACTTGCTTTAGTGAATTTACTAATGCAATATATTCTTAAATCATTAAAAACGGATATGTATATGTATCCAACTACACGCGTTTTTTAACTTATTGAAATTATGAATAAAAATTATATAATTTGAAATTATGAATAGTAATTTCGCGAATTTCGATCTGATTTGATATTAAAGTAATATTTCTTGCTAAGACCTTTAAAATAAGTTTATTAATTAATTTATTTCGCTGTAAATTTTCGATGGTTTGTTTCACCGCCCGTTCAAATCGCGGTGAACTGCATGAATGTTTCTGTATTCTTTCCCATATCTGCGGTGAATATGAAAAAGTAAGTCCTCCGAGAAAACATGTCCCCATAAAGTAGAGAGCTTTCACCTACTTTTCCATATTCAACTTTAAAAAAAAATAATAAAGTGATAGCAGATCTTATGAAACAATGTTTGTTAAGTGGATAATACTGTATTAAAAAGGTGTTCACTATTTTTAGGTTAATAAAGCGTTAAAATTAGTTCATAACTGGAAATACTCACTTCAAAATTTTCGAAATGAGGTTCCGAAGCTGTTTACAAAATAGATGAAAATAATAGTGGTTATTTGGTGGTAATTATTCTACTACTATGATACTGCAAACATGCTATCAAGTTCTCAACATCACTTTTTGTCGGATTTTGATTTCTAGAATAGAAACTTTATATACTTATTTACAATTACATGGGAAATTCATGTGGAGTATTCACTTTTCATTTCTAGTCAAAGGTCAGCCTGCTTTAGGAAAGATGTTATAGTGGAAAATTTTCTAAGGGAAACTATTCCGTATTTGTATTTATAGGAAACGGTAGAAATGCCTTTGTCGTCTTACCATTCGAGAATCGAATTGCGGGAGAAATTATTCATGATTCTGACATTCAGCCGCCAGTGAAATAACGATATTTTGGTCTATTTTAATATATTTCTTTGTCTGGAAGCTTTTTAAAATATCATTCTTTCTTTTTACTTCTAATGTGAATGTTTACTTTAGTCAGAATGCGTAGGCATTCCATATTAAATTGTTATTATATAGAGATTATA
Source organism: Stegodyphus mimosarum (assembly GCA_000611955.2). Taxonomy (NCBI): domain Eukaryota; kingdom Metazoa; phylum Arthropoda; class Arachnida; order Araneae; family Eresidae; genus Stegodyphus; species Stegodyphus mimosarum. The sequence continues at coordinate 515,111 of KK116095.1, read as the reverse complement.
GTTGTTAGGAATGTAAAAAATCCTTTTCAGATTTAAAAATAATGTACTTTCCATAGTCTCATATTTTTTAAAACTATTAATGTATTGTATCGTAATGCCCTCGCCGGGACTCGAACCTGGACCTCTCAATACGCGCCGAGTGTGCTAACCGTTGCACCATGAAGGCATGCTGAAAGGAGGGAGAATATACCTTATATACTTCCCCTTTTAAAGGGCGACTGGGGATTGTGGGACCCAATCGCCGAATCCTGGTGGTGAAGACTCATTATCCACCACCTTTTAGTTCGGGCGCCACTCTAGAGTCATTTAGAATGTTTTTGATGTCAGGAAATTGAGGAAATTAGCAATGCCTTCACCGGGATTTGAACCTAGACCTCTCGAATACGCTCAGAGTGTGCTAACCGTTGCACCACGAAGGCATGCAGAAAGAAGGGAGAAAATACATTGATCTTTCACTCTGGAATATAAAATATTGTTTATTTAAATACGAGTAGCTTAATTACTTTGTTTATAATATAATTTCTGGTTGGGATAAATAGTACTAATTACTGAACGAAAGCTTTACCACTTTTAATGGAAAGGCAACAGCTGTAATAACCGCATTGCGCATTTTAACGCATAGCGTATTTTATTTATATTTTTCGAACGACATCTTATTTTCGCTTTAAAAAATCAATTGATGTTTATCCCTTCTCACCTTCAACTTTCAATCATCCTACTTGGCAATACTTTATACAATTAACTGATATTTATCATCTGTCATCATCAATTTCATAATCGATCTTAAAAGCAGTATCGTTCCACTACTGCATAATAACATTTCATTCGCATTTATCTTCTTCGCCAACGCTCCTTGTTTCCTTCTAAGAATCACTGCAGTGCAAGTTTCCATCAATCATTTATTCTCGTTTATTTTCTCATCTACTTTTTCTCAGAACTTTCCGAATGAATAGGACAAAAAATACTCATAAACAAATAAAATCTCTCTGAATTCCTAGAAAACATACGATGCAAAATGAAATCATCTTAGTTTCAGTGAAATCCCTTGCTGATAGTTAAATGGATGGCGCTTACTATATGTGACACTTTAATTTGTGATACATGAAGTATGTAACACGTGGCGTGAGTGTTGATGATGAAGTCATAATGCAAGATATATTTTATAAGTATGCGTACCAATTTTATAGTTCATACTTCATGTTCAAAAATTCTCTTCATTCATAAATTTATTATTTCGCTCTTAGCTCGGGATATAAATTTATATCACAAACTACAATAAACGGCCGTTTAATGGGATGTCGGTTAATGTAATCATTCGGATATTACTGTCGAAGTGCCGAAATTTCGTCCCTTTGTATACGAAAACGTACAAAATACATTGTTTATTGTGATCAACATTTCGGTTAATATTATGAAAAAATCATCAAAAAATTTTTCAGATTAATTTTTATTTTGTCCAGTCGCGGACTTTAGCCGTTTATATACGTTGGCCATAACTAAGCCCGGAAGTGGTGGTCACTTTATTTTAGAGGGACTTAATAGATGGGCCACCGTTGGCTCCTATGAAGGAAAGGACAAATTACATCCACGCATTCTTTGGGATTAGAACCCAGGATCTTCGGCAGAATCACTAATCACTTTCCCGTCTGGGCGACTTGCCATCGAATAAGTTTAACAGGCATTATAAAATGTGCCAACTCCTAGAGATTCGCCAAATAAGGAGATTCAGTCGCCAAACATCTTTGCTTCAGTTTTAATCAAACATTTAAAATTAGGCAAAAAGGTAACTTTATTTTGACGTAGATTTTTCAATTACTTTATTGATTTTGAAGAGATCGACACAGGTACGTTTCTTCTAGAAACGGAAAAACTACATCTGCAGAATTTTTCCCTCCTTTTTTTCTGGGAAAAAAAATCATTGAAAATATCTACGCCAAACTAAAATTTCTGTTTTGCTAATTTTATATTTTTCGTTCGAAGTTTTCTTCCAATGATAGATACCCGAGTATCAAAATTAGGAGTATAGCACCAGTCAAATAATCTCCAGAAAGGTTATTTACCATTCATGAATCAACTTTTGCTTGAAAGACATTACGAACAGTTTGCATTTTTCAAATTAAAATACTGTAAAAGTACGTATTTGTATAATACTCGTTGCTGGTTAAAGTTCTTGGTTGTTATTAAATTAGCTAAATTCCTTTGCTATTTTGAAGGATAGTTTGCTCATCATTTAATGCTATCATTCGGTTAATGTTATCAAAATAGCTGTGGATAGAGATGATCACATTAATCTACGCCTACCGCAAGTAATATTTTAGAAATATGTCACAGGACAATTTTGGGATCCAAATAATAATCAACGTATCAGCTGAAGAGGCAGCTGTGAAAAAGTTTAGTGTTATTTAATGCAGACATTATTAATTTAATATTTAATAAGTGCTACTTTTGAGAACTTCTGATCCACTTTTTCATTGTAAAATGTACTATTAAATTAATCGTGTTACAGGCTTGATATTTATATATATATATATATATATATATATCAGTAAATTATATTGTTACCTTTAAAACTATAAGAATGCAAACTATCAGCATGGTGGAAATAAGCTGCACTATTGTAATACGCTATATGTTGTATATTGAATTATATATGTCGTATAATTTGGATTTCATCAATCAATTGCATTCTGTATTAAGTAAACTGCTTTTTTTCTATAAATTATATAATATAAAATTTAAACATTTTAGCATAGGCCACATCATAGTCAGAACTAAACAGGTCTCCATATAGCATGTACAGATATTTTCTTTCGGTTTGTTATAAATCGTGAATCCGATATGCGTACATTTAATTACATTCTATTATACGTATTTGCAGAAATAACTATGTTAGGACTGAGTGTTCGGTGCATATTCTTGGCGAACATCTTCGTGTAAATCTTAAGTCCTGATCTTGAACAGGGAGCTGAATGCAGCTATGTTCTGTGGTAGAATACTGTGATTAAGTGGTAGAAGAACTGCACTTCAGAGGGATTTAAAATCCTCTTTTATTAAACCACAATTATGTACAGTCACTTCCCAACTCGGGAGGGATACAGAAAATAAAGACCGCACCTGGGTTTAAAATGAACAATAAAATTAATTTAAACTAAAGCTAAATAGAAATTGAATAGTTGTTGCTCACAGAGCTATAACGCAAGGTTGGCCTCTAAACTAAATGGTGCGTAGCAAGATTTAACTAATACTAACGCACTTAGAATTACTTCAATAATTAATAGCGTAACAGCACTACGGCTTATAATTTAAATACTAGCTGGGCAGGCGAACGTTGAATAGAGTAACAGTGGTCTGAGACTAAAAGCTCTCTTACACTGAGAGGTTCCTACCTACGATTTAAATAGAACTTGGCTCCACTTCAAATTAGCATAAAGCTGAAACGCGCGCTTATTCTAACGGGAAGTTGAAATAAGAACAGATAGAAAAGGGCAAGTTAAAATAAAACTTTGTTAGTTTAAACTAAAACCTTACAACTAAAACAATTTAAAAACTGTATAAGCATTTTGCATGTTGAATATTATATTATTTATAATTTTGTGTGTCTAGTAAGATAACTGGAAGAAAGAAGGCAGAGTTAATTTTAGTTGACAGTCGTGTTAAATTTACGTAAACTATAAATATTATTGCTTGTTACAACTCTTTATTTATTACACGATTACTTCATTATACAAAGTATATTAGGCTTAATTAAAATTTTTGCATTCATTTTATTGCATACAATCTAACAGTTAAATAGAGGTGCGATGAAATTTACATCTTATACAATATTTATTAGAAGTTAAAATGAAGCATAAAGAGAGTAGCAGTTATCGTTGAAAATTTCTTTTACTGTTAATGAAAAGAATTTTGATGCAGACAAATAGATAAACTGACGCAGTCTGTGCTCCCGTTCTTGATGATTTAGGTTTGTATTTTTTACAATATATTACAAGAAGCAGAAAACGGCGAGAAGCAAAAAAGAAGTACATGAATCACAGTATGGTGGTAATGTTGGGAATTAAAACGGCGTTATTGTTTTATTCCTATTGGCTAATTCGCGGATTTATTATTAGCAGAGGGAAATATTATTACTATCAGAGCAGTTAGTTTCACTACGTAGCGGCATTTGTTAACATAATTAAATATCCTTGATGTTTCTAGCACCATTGCCGGTGCATGTGTTCAGACATTAATCGGGAAAAGGTTAAAATTTTATATTTACACTCGAAATGAAATATTATTTGCCTACGTACAAAATTTCGAGCCGAGAATGTACTAGTGTTTGACTTAATTGAGTAATGAATATTTTGGAAAATTTTTATCTTTATATATTGTTCGGATTGGTTATTTTTTATACATTATTAAGATTAGGGTATAGTTGAGAATATGTTTTAAAATATCTGTAAAGTTCTGCTTTGGCATTATATTATAAGCTGAAATGATTTTGTTCATAACATTCAACCGTATTCTAAGTTAAGAAATCTATAGTATTTTAAGCACAAAATTATTATTCTTGTACAGGAGGGGACTAAAAATGTCTTTAGAAAGTATTCCTTTGTGGAAAATTCTATTCTTTTGATATTTCTTAAACGCTTGGATACATTCAGCATGTTTATTTCGTTTTCGGTTCTGTGACTAACCAAGGAAGCATGAAAATTTCCGTCTTAATGCGGGACAACCCGACTTCTTTTATGTTCTTAAATTCTAAAGGTAAATGTGTAAGACATATACATAATTCGGAGTAATCTATCAAATTATCCACCGTTTCCTTCTTATAAAAAGAGTTGGAACTTAAATTCTTTTGTATTGCATTTACAAAAAGAACGTCACAGTGTAGAGTCATCAGGGATTTTTTTGAAGCAGGAGAGATGAAAAATGAGCAATGCCCTCGCCGGGACTCAAACCACGGACCTCTTGAATACGCGACGAGCATGCTGACCACTACACCACGAAGGCTTGCGAAGAAGGCAGGGGAAATATCTTATAATAGCAGTATATAGAGTCGAATACACAACTTCCCAAATAATGTAAATAAGACATTTCAAATATACAGAGTGTTTAAAAGCGATCGCATACCTAAATATTTGCCTGATGTTTCGTAGTCTCATAATTTTAGTCAAATAAATTAATCAAATAAGGTAAACTATTAAATTACGTATGTCAACTAAAGTCAAATGACGCCCCTTAATAAAAGTACGAAATTAATATTTTTACATCGGACTCTCTTAGATAAATTTTGATAAGTGTCTTTTGAAAAGAAAGTTCTAACTAGTTTCTAGTTTCTAGTACTAAAGAATTCCAATTCATTCCTACTAAAAATCGTACAGAAAAGAAACCTGTTTGTTCTGTTATCGCAAAATTAAAAGAAAGCAGTTACCTTTTGGTTGTAAATTTTTGTATAGCATTCCTCCGAATCTATCTCCATTTCATTTTGGAAAATTTCTCGTTAAAAAAATAGCCACTGAGGACATTATTGGATACGCGTGTTATCTTTTTTTTCCGATTTCGTAAGTCAGTATTACACAGATTTATTGACTTCTTCAAATATTACACATTTCGTAGAAATGTCTGGGTATACTTTAAAAAGACGAAAAGAAAAATACTGAAAATGGTGAACGGATATCAGTAAGAAAAAAAATCGATGACGGGAAAAAAGGGGGAGGACAAACGTATTCGTTGTGCTGTCGCATTGTGGAAGAAAACAGCAAGGATATAACGCTAACCTTTCGTTCCATTTCGTTAAATATTTCGTTCATTTTTAAGTTATATGACCGAAAAATCGCCTCATTTAAAAGGTATTAATAACATTCATTAGATGTATGTTCTGTATAAAAGGAAAAACAACCATCAGCAAAAGCGATGTAAAACTACAGCTTAATGAACTTTCCAAAAATGAACCAGGAACCTATATTTTTGGTCATGGTGCTCCAAAAGCGTTAATGAAATCTTCAAAGAAACAGCTTTCTTGACGACTGACTGGTTTTTGTTACGAAACAGGAAGATTTATTTTTCCTTTCTAGTGTCTTTCAGTCAGCTGTTCGACTCCTCACCTCCAAGTAGATCAAGGTCAAAGTCACAAGGAAGGATAAGAAGATTGAGACAGCAGGCAGTGGTGGTTACAAGTGATGAGCAAATTTTTCCTCTACCTCACTTCCTCTTCCGAAGAGAGAACTTTTCTTTTCAAAGAAGAATAAATTATCTACTCTTTCTAATCATTTCTCATATGACGTATATTAAGCATAACAATTAAAAGTGTTGCTATTAGTAGTCTTTTAGCACTATGATTATCGAATATGACATAGCAGCACTGCAGACAAATGTTATGTTTTGAAACTTGGCTTTCTGGTTGGAAAAAAATAAAAATTATACGTTAGTGTTCATAATATGATTGAAATGAGTTAATTTAGAAGTTCATTTCCACGTTACAGTGATTGCAGAAAAGAATTTGTCAAGCGAAAAATCAGTGACATTTTCTGCAATTTGTTTTTCCTTTTGTAATTTTTAAGAAACTTATATGGTATTTCTTCCGCCTTCATTCCATACATTCGTGGTGTAGTGGTCAGCACGCTCAGCGCGTATTCGAGAGGTCCGTGGTTCGAGTCCCTGAGAAGGCATTGCTCATTTTTCATCTCTCCTGCTTTAAAAAAATACCTAAATGTCTCTACAAACTGTTTCGATTTTCTAAACGAAAACACAAATTTTCACGCTATTTAAAACTTGAAAATAAATCAAGGGTGAAAGAAGTTGAATTTCATTGCATATTATCTGAGAAATGTTCCAGACATTGGAATTACTTCAAATCATTCTACCAAGTTTGTACCAAGGAGATGAAAACTCCTGCTGGAATGAAATTCATGGAATTGATTATGACTGAATGAGAGATATTTGCATATTTGCACATGTGCAGTGGTTCTTTGAGGCTTACATGTGTTCTCCCAAATTGTATTAATAATGCAAATGCACTAAAATGCGAATGACACTGCAGTTCTTTGCGGTAATTTTACAATACGGAATTACGTAATTACGGAAAACATAGTCAATGTTGGCTATGAATTTATTTTCAAGCGTCACAAACGTACAAGTCACATGGAAAAATGGTATCTTTTTAATGGCAGTATTTTACCCAGTCGACCATCAGTAGTCTGCTCCATCAATAATGCGCCCCCTCACCACCGCATGCATATATGTTTAGAGTAGCTTTGAATTTCAAAAGTTTAAATTAGCTTTTTAGTTCGTTATAGCAGCGCCTCAGCACATGCTGTGTCATGTCAGTCTTCATCCCCTTGCTACAAACTTGGTAGAACGATTTTATATAATTTCAATGTCTGGAGCATTTCTCAGATAATATGCAATGTAACTCGTCTTCTTTCACCCTTGATTTATCTTTTTCAAACAATATCTCTTCGTGCTACCTTATGAAATAAACGTTTTTATAAAAATATGGCATTTAAAGTCTGTTCGACTGTATTAATGAATTGGATTCAGTATTAAATATTGGTACTAAATGATGATTAATTACTTTATTGATTTACTTAATTTGATTCCTCAGTGCACAAAGATTCATTTCGTCTCAGGTCGATTTTTATGCCAGATCTGTCACGCTTTCACGTAAGCACTGAAAAGTTAAAAATAAAATTCTAATTTAAGAATAATTTATTGGTAATATTCTTTTTATAATGTGAAACCATGCAAGTAGCTTTATAAAGGATTCTTTTAGGGCAGTGTAACAATTCGGGACAAAGAGCATCACTGATATGTAAAGTAAGTCCATTCTATTATGAGCGGAATTCATTGAACAAAATGTAGTAATCTCGTCCGCACGAAGCGTCCCACCAACCATCTTTCAAGGCACCCTATGAAGTCGCAGCTCGGCGGCTGAATTTAAAATCGGGAAATTTATTTTTTAGTGTAACTTTATATTTAAAAAGCACTATGTAATGAAATACTGCCATGCGATCCTGCAGATTCTGATAAAAAATTCGACAGCGTATTTGAGAGTTTGAAAACGATTATGAAAATTAATAAAAGACTTCCTTTACACTTTTGTTTTGTTATTTTTCGTCACTAGGAGAATTATGACTTTGAAATTTTATTGTGAATTGTAGTAAAAAAAAACAATACATTAAAGACTGTTTTAATTTCTTAAAAATATATTACTAGTTTGAAGTACCAAATATCAACCCACACAGTTTTGCTTTATTCTTAGTAAATAAATAAATTTTGTTCCTGAAATAAATCGCAATTCTTTTTAAAGTACACTTTCATGGACTCACAAGAGCATGAGTGCACATTCTCGTGAGAATGAACAAGCCACTCCAAAAATTACCAGAACATAAATTGTTTCGAATTTAAGGATTGGGCAAGGAGATTTGGGGTATATCCTACACAGCTTGGGAATAAATTCTAACTGAAAATTACCTAGACATAACATAATCTCAGAATCCTTAAAAAAACATACGATATGCTGAAAATTGAAAATTCTAGATTTAAAAAAATCGATTTACTATTAAAAAAACGTAATTTTTTATAAAATTCCCCTATGACACATATTAATTTTAAATAAAATTCGCGTATGGCATCTGTTAATTTTGAATAAATGTGCCCATTTTATAAAATTCGCTTATTATATACTTATGCAATTCGACTTGTAGAAAATGTAGAGTTATAAAAGTTCAACAGTAAACAAAGATGTGCTGCGTATTTTCAGATGACATTCTATTCCAATGGATTATTGAGTGAAATGTTTTTAAAATGTTAATAAAGTAATGATTTTTTTAACGATGTGTATAAATTTAATACTTTAAATGCTTTCATAATAAGTAATCTTAACATAAGTTATTCTTTAAAAGCAAAGAAATCTTCTTACCTGAAATCTAGTTATAATTTTTCAACGTGATAATACAGCATTCAAATGTTAAATATGGAGCATAAATAGATATTTTATTTTTTGTCATTATAATTTAAAAGTTTAATTTCACTATAATTATACTATAATTTTATTAAAACTATTATTAACACTCTTATTGGTTATAAATTTTATTAAAACTATTATTGACACTGAATTTGCAGTTTTCTGGCTTCATTTGTGAAATATTAATATTTTAGAATCACAAAGTTGACATTGACAATCAAACAATTATAAAGTTTGCCTTGCTTTGGTAGCATAACTACATCCAAACTCCTGACAGGCTGGGAGCGAAATATTGCTGCGTCTGAAGTTAACGACATTGTCAACGTCTGAAGTCATTCTGTCTTGAGAAAGTTTAAACAAGCCTTTTTATTAAATCGGAACTTTGAGCATAATATTCAAGACTCGTGCTTACAAATCATTTAACCACTGGCGGCAGTATACCTTAAAGTAACAGTAAATTCAAATTTCAAATTAAATCTAAAACTAGTAGCCAAATGCTACACAACTGTTTTAAAGCGAATTTGGCTCGAACTTCTGATCGGCGTAACAATTTAACTATCGGCAACTATAATGCAAAGCCGAATAACACAACCTAATCTGAGCTAGATAACCTAGTAACGTAACCTGGAGAGGCAGAAACACGCTTTATCTTACAATCCGAATATCTCATGTTAAATACTCTCGAACTAATTTATATTTCTATTAGGAAAACAGAAGAAGTGATAGTACAGATCTAAATCATAAAATAGCTGGTTGTTTAAAATAATAGGAACCTTATACCATAATTGCTAAATAGAAAACTGAAGGAGTGCTGAAAGTAAGCCCAAGTTTTATCAAAAGCTTAAAGCAAAATCTTATTTAAATAAAGCAGTTATACTGAACCCTTAAATCTAGGCTCGATTTTTAATAAGTTAAACTTTTAAGATTCTAAATTGTTTAACTTTCTTTGCGAAGCTTAGAATCATAAATATTTATCAATATTAAATAATGTTTAAGAAAGAGAAGGTCTCTGTTAGAATAAAGATCAAATGTAAGACGTAGAAGTTGAAAAAGAACATGCAGAATTTTTGTTTTTATTCAGTCTTATTTTTTGCAGTCTGCATGTTTTTATAACATGCAGAACTCGATGACATACGATTGATCACACCCACAAACATAAAAACATAAAAAATATTACGTGAATTTAAAAAAATCTTGTACATAAATGATTAGATTATGAAACGAGATCAGTGCGAGACGGAATTTTATCTTTGTTAAAAGCGTAATATGGCTTAAGGTTAATGACCTGTAATTTCTCTTCTCAATTTTATCTGAATAATATTTGATCGTACTTATAGGGATAACGACATATTTATTTATGAATAACTTAAAGCAACTGTATTTAAATCTGATTAATTAACTTTTTTTTCTCCTACTCAAACAGAAAAAAAGACAAAATTAGGTAATCTCGCAGCAGGCGACCTGCCACCTGTTTACTGACCTACCGCCTGTGCAGCATAATAAAAAAAATAATAAAAAAAACTGATAATATTACCTTACTAAACCATACTAAAAACAACAGGACATAAATAAATATACACTCAAAGAAATTATAAATTATAAGCACATATTTTCATTACCTTACCATATTATATTAAATTATACCATTATCAGAAGAATGCACCGATGTGGTCTTAAAAGGGACCTATCATGTCCTCGATGACCGTCATTGTACTTTAAACACACATACACACACAAACAAAGAAGGAAAAAAAAAAAAGAAGTTCTTGCGATCTCATTTGACGTCTGCAAGTTGAATCAGTCCTTTTACCCATTTGTCAGTAGTCATAATTTATAACCAGGTACAAAACAACGCTGACAGCCATTCCTCTTCTCCATTCAGACAAATATTGCCCTGATGTCTTTTAACGTGACCAGAAACTTGTGGCATCATTGACAGATTAGAACCACAGTTTAGCAGAATGATGACGCAACATTGCGTAGGTCACGTGTTGTTATAGTACAGATCGGTAGATCACATACTACTACGAGAATGCTAACAATTACTTAGCCCGTGTTCAAGAATAAGCTGGAATAGCAAACTGGATAGTCATTTATAGTCCGTAATAACGCTGTCGATAGTTTCATTTTTCCATACAAATATTATACTTTGAAATGCTGTGTAATCAACCAAAATTATGCTTAACGCCTCATGAATTTTGTAGTTTAATCATAATTTGCATTACATCTTCCGCTAAGATTTGCCGTATCATTGGTCATAATTGATAAGAGAAAACTGAATGCCAGATTAAGGTAGATTCCAGAAATCAAGCATTTATATTGTAAAGACAATATTTCGTACTAATAAATTATTTTTAATTTAAGAAACTTTCATTTCCCTTCTGATTTCAGTTTTCTGCCAGAATATAAATTTAAGTGACGTATATGCAAATCTAAATTAGTTTGGAAATAGTATTTAAGTAGCAGAAATTGAGAGTTCGGCAGTAGAAGAGTTAGTTACGAGTTTATGCCGAGTGTTTGCAAGTAGCTCTGTTGCTGAATATTTTGTGCTAGCCACTTACTTTAATTTATATCGATATTCCAGATTCAGCTTTGCTGTGTGCAGCCGATAGTGCAGATTTAGACTGAAGTAGGAGCCAGTCGTGTTTTAAACTTTAATTCATTCTGCTATTGTATATACTATTTTCTGTTAAGTTACTTAGCCACAAGTGGTGTTTAAATTGTGAGCACCGAATGAGTGCATGTTCTGTTCGGTTTAATTAAAATAAAAAGGTTGTTTTAAACTTTGTCGGCCGTCATCTATTTTCCAAGACATAGCGAGAATTCGCTATTTCGTCTTCAGCAGGGTCTACATTTTATGCTCCCAAAAAGAACAAGATTCTACAAGTATGACTGCACAGTGGCGCCTGAATTAAACGATGGTGGATGATGATTCTTCACCACCAGGATTTAGTGATTTAAAAGTCACTCTAGTCGCCCTTAAAAAGGAGGATACATAAGGTATTTTCTCCTAACGGTAACGGTAGCCCACCGGCGCGTATTCGAGAGGTCCGTGGTTCGAGTCGCGGCGAGGGCACCGCTCATTTTTCACGTCTCCTGCTTCCACATAAATCCTAATGTCTCTACAATCTAAGGAAGTCAAATTACAGTCTTAAATTATCTTAGGAACTTTGTTGCTGATGTAATAAACTTAATGTGTGTTTATATTTTTCTCGATATAACTGCAAAAGAAGTGTTGATAAGATTGTACTTAAGAACGCTGTCAAGCTTTTCATGTCATGATTATATGCCATAGTGCATAAACGATTCTGCTGCCTATCATGGCTCTTCGTATTTATTTTTGTATATCATCTTGAACTTCCGCGTATATGGCAGAGAGGTTGATTATACAAATGTAGTCTTATTTCACTCAACTTTTCGCATCGAGCGTGTGAGCACTTGTCGAGATGTACATGCGAAAAGAATTTGAAAATTCATTATAAAGTAAAAATAATTAACACGAAACCATTTGCTTTATGGAATTTTCAGTGTATGATGTTCAGCTAGTAATATCCTAAAATGAGTAATTAAAGTAAATGAGTACCCTAAAATTTGTTGCAGTATTTTTTACTAATTTAAAAATTTAGACGTTTTTAAATGTTATTTCAATAATGTATTACGCGTTAACTGTTCTGTAATGAGAGAATTGAATGCTTTGGATATGGATATGAAGTCCATTCTGAATTTAACTTCATAGCAAATTGAACATAGAATGTAGAATTTCAGCGCTTAATGTTTGTCAAGAGAAAACTCAATCTTCAGCATCTCTATTTCATGATTCTAGTATAAGGTATATTTCGATATTTCTTCCGATTGCTATATTATAATATCCTGAAACGAAACTTTTCAAAACAGCATTAATATTTATTTTATTATTGCTCTGTGATTATAAACCTTTTGCGACCGTGGTAATCATCTATTACGTATAGTGGAGTCACTGACTACCATTCCTAAAAGTGACGAACCTCCTTATTTTAGATACAGGTTATTGGCCTCCTGAAGATCATTAGATTTTAAAATCCAAACTGAACCAAAGGACATTTTAAAATCATCAAATCAAAAGCATTTGCCTGAAGACCCCTCTCACTTCGCCGCACCTATATACCTCAAATATCATTCATTGTTATTCAGGGGTGACTAGACATTCTTTTATAAGAGTACAAAGTCTTTCCCAGTTGTCAAGCTTTACTCACCACTCTTTTAGAATACTTTTATCTTTATGGACGTTAGCATAATAGAACTATCTCTTCCAAATGGGTACCTAATTCTGCTGAAAATTACATGTTCTACGATAACCCCTCTATTCATTCATGCATCCCCCTCCTCAATTCACGTGTAGTTGGCCGCACAAAGGCCTAATTCACGTAAAAACGAAACAGCAGGGGGTCCTCCAGTTGTAACTCTTGAGTGGCAGGTCCAGATTTCGTATTCTTTTACCGTTCTGACCTACGCTGTTTTTTTATTTTTCGTGGGAAAAACATCCGGCTTTTTAATACTCACTGAAGAACGCTTTTGTAATTTCGAGAAATGTTCTGGTTAATTATTTATTGTCATTCTCTTGATACTTCTTTTTATAAAATTCTTTTGGAGTCGCCGTTAATAATGAAGACAAAACCGAATTATTTTTCGAGACTTCCGTAGTGTTTAATTAAAATAGAATTATGAGGGGGGGAAGCCGCCATTGCTTTTGGGTGGTCCATGCCGTGTGAATCAAGAATTAATGTTACAACTTTCTTTTTTGGTAATTCTCAGGAATACAGGAAGTGTAAATGCCTAAAAATATATCATTTCTTCAGAACAGGTTCTAAGATAGTGTTAAAGCGGTAAGACTTCAAAGAGTAACTGAGTAATTGCGTGAAAAGCAAGAAAGGGATTATTTTGCAAAAGTGATTCAAGTATCTCCAAAGCCGGCGCTAGTTTTTTGCCGCCTTGTGCAAATTCTCCGTGTCCTAAACACTGCTGTTCCCTGCCGCTCTAAATTATAAAAGTTTTGTTATTTCTAATTTTGTTTTTGGTGCTCCTTTAAATTCTAAAAATATTGCTATCTCTAAATTCTACGGACCGAAGCCAGTTGTACTGGCTCTAACTCCGGCTTTGTGTATAACCCACAAGCTTGTCCTTGCGAAATTTACGCATATCAAAATAATAAATTCGATTATTTCTTCAAACACTGCAGAAATAATTTTTTCTCATGGGTTCTCCTTCTACTCTTATATTTTTAAACCCTGGAATCGCGAAAAAAGTTCCATAAATGTTTAGAGTTTAAATGCTATTAAAGGACTTAAAGACCTCCTTGAAAGTGGGAGAGCAGGGGCATACACCTCGTTTATCGTGCGAAACCAGACCCTGCCCAGAAAGCACACAGGTGCAAGAAAAGCAGTGAATGAAGCTCTATTATGAAATTCTATTTATTTTTAAAAAGTATAAATCGAAATAAACTGAAATGGGGCAGCATCTTAAAGAATCTCTCTCTCTTTTTTTGGGGAGGGGGAGGAAGGGGCTCAGATTCGTCAAGTCATTACATTTTATTTAACATTTCTATTTCTATATTACATTTCAGCAAGTATTCATCAAGGCAACTCAACACAAGCATTGCATTATCAAAAATGCAAAGACCGACATGGTCTACGAATTCATTCTCAAAAATCTGCTCAAGCGTTGTTGTTGGAGAAGTACCGCACCTTGAAAAAGAGTTTAACTCACAAAAAGTTACAGTCGAAGGGCACCTGTTAACCCCACAGTAAAGCACTGCTGCCTTCGCTTGGTCTCAGCTATCAACTAATCTCATGTTTGCAGAATATGCTGCATACTTTTGTGAGGACAGTATTCTTTACTATGGAATGTAAGTTGCTAAAATGCCTTTACAATATCATATGAATGATCACGGTCGTGTTCGTAAGTATTATATTGGTTAGCCTAAACGAAACCTTCTCCAAAGTTTAGAATCAATGTTTCTTAAGATATTGTAATTCAGAAAAAATTTTGGATATTGTTCGGAGAACAGCCTTGACGCCAAAAAGGGAGAAACAGCTTATTGTGGTATGGCAGGCAATCGTTGTCATTCGATGACGTACTTCCTCTAGGCAGATAGCCGTAATACTTTTCCCTTGCTAAAGGATTATCTGTAGTATATATTATTAGTATTTATTGTTGTAGTATAGTAATTAAAGGGAGAAACAGCTTATTGTGGTATGGCGGGCAATGGTTGTCATTCGATGACGTGCTTCCTCTAGGTTGACAGCCGTAATACTTTTCCCTTGCTAAGGGATTATCTATAGTATTACTTATCATCTCTACTATTTATTATTAGTATTTATTATTGTAGTATTTATTCTGTAGTATTCGATTATCTGTAGTATTTACTTCCGTTGGCATGATGAAATGTCGCCCATACCCTTAAAGAAGGCAAGTTGGCGCAACCAAGACTGTTCTCCGAACAATATCCAAAATTTATTTTATAGTTGTCAGTCTCAGATCTCTGCGGATTTTACTTCGAATATCCGTCGATAGTTCCCCTGTCCATATTTTCTAAGGATAAAACAGAAATCACGCTTTCAAGCAACTGCAAATTATCTAAACTATCCGGAAGAGACGCGGCTCCGTTTGCCACTAACTTCAAGGAACGTACGATAATCCTGTCATAGAAACTAAGTGTCTGTTTTAAATGCAATTAGTTTCGTGTATGTGTATTTACAGTACCCTGAACGTATAGATGCAAATTATTTTCTTGTTTGACGGCCTGATACTGTTTTGATAATGGAATGATAAACGTTTCAGTTTCAGCTTTTTAATTAGACGGAATATTTAATAAATAAAAGAGACAGAAATAAAAAATGTGAAATTAATTTGTACTTGTTTTACAAATTTATACTAGATTTTCAATTCGAAAACGTTTAATATTTTTTATAAAATAATAATTTCTTCTAAAATACTTCTACAGTTGTAGTTCTGAAATTTTCGATGTTCGTGAACTTCTTTGATATCATCTTCATTTTGCTAGTTTTCTAATAATTTAGTAGAGGGAACCGGGTATAGGATCTATTTGTATTTCACTATACATGTATTAGAATCTCAAGTTAAGTTTACAATTTTACCAAAATCAGCTTTCCTATAATAAAAATATCAGCTGTTCTCATAACAATTTTGTGAAAAATAAAATGCACTTATTGGCATTTCTTATGAGAAGAATGAAACTACTTCCTTGTTATTAAGAGGGCGATATTCAGTTGTGTCAATGATAACAGTTCAGTATTTGAAACTGTTATATTTGTACATTATGGGCTTGGATTGACTTCCAACGGATTTTTTTTATTTGGGGCACTTTATGCTAGTAAGCACAGAAAAATTCTTTTACGCAAAAGCATTCTTCAGAAAAATTGGTTCAAATCTTTAATTTTCCCATCTGTGTATGTATTCCTAATGCGCAAGCAAACATCGGAAGGTTATTTGGCTCAAAAGGATGGATCTTTTGCTTTGCAGATTTGCAAATTTATCTCACTCTAATTTAGTCGGGGTAATAAATTTAGTTAGATAAATCACTCGCGAAATAATAATAATTTCCCCGGAGTTCATTGACGTCCCACGGGATAATTTTTCTTTTATTAATATCGTGTGCACCTTGACGGTTTTAATTACCTTTGAATATATGGGTTTCCTTCAGAATATTTTACTCTTTTAGATAAAAATAATACAAAGTTAAGGTGGAACTCTATTATTGTGACATTATCCCTGTCGCAGTTTTTTTTTTATTAATATGAAAATTTATCATTATCTTCAAACTGCGATAGGTTCGTTTTTTCCACTACTGACGTATCTGTGAGATATGTCAGATTTTGTTGATAGAAATGATGAATTATTAGATAATCTTCTATATTCAGGCTATTTTATTTTATTAATTTCATTTCAAAGAAATAATATTCAACAAAAGCATGAGCTCAGTTGCCCAAAGCGCATAAAATTGATTTTATCTTTCACCCACTGATGCAATACTAATCTTCAGTTTGGGAAGCATACCTTCGAGATCAAGCACAGCCGCTAAGTTCAAGATGCCAAGCAGAACATGCCAAACAAACCATCCGCTTATGATCTTTACATCTGAGAAAGAGACCGATGAAAAAAGAGATCGTAAATAGAGCTTTTATCTGTGTAATAACATGGCAAACATATTTTACAAAAATAATACAAAGATTGCATACTTTCTTTTTTAATTTCTGCGAATTTATTTATTTAAATGTTAGCATTTTTAAACAATACTTTGGTTGAGGAAGTGCAGTTTTAGGGCTTCATTTTAAATTGCTCTAAATATTTATTGTGTTAAAATCTGGGGTGCAATTTTATGGAATTATTGAAGATCTTATGGAATTATGTTCAGTCTTATGTGTATTTCTCTCATGTAAAAATTTCTCCATTTTGTTTTTTCATGGTGCAACACAACATTCAGAGTTTTAATGTAAATTTGATGACTCAGTCTTCCTTTTAATTAAGTCTAAAATATCTGTGTGTATTTATGACGAAGCTTAAAATACGGCTTCTTGAAAAATTTTTATATTAACAACATTTCCTTATGCTTTGATATATCTTAACAATTTACTGAATTGAAAGGCATTGGCAGAGAGCAAGATTCAAATAGTTCATTAGGAAATGGAGTTTAAAGTAAAATACATTATATTCCAAAATTCCAGTTAAAGAAAGCAGTAAAGTGCTTGCTGATTTTGAAAGATTCTGTTCTGAAAATAGCTTTTAACGCTGTCTTATGAAGTTCTTATTTGATATGAGGGATCCTATTAAAATGAAGGAAAGATTTTTTAATATATGAAACTTGAATCTTCGTTAGCGAAAACTACCAAATATTTGCAAATGTATTCTACTTAATTAACATTCGTACATTTCAGAGCATGAATTACATTCAAAAAATCAAATACCACTTTTAAGAAGCTAGAATCAAATATAAGACTATATTACATCTAGGCAGATAAAAAAATGACAGAATTTTATTGCTTTCCCTTAGCACTGATTGTTAAAGAAATAAATTTTCCTTCGAATCTCTATTCATTTATTGGCTGACGTAATTTAGTAACTGAAGTTGTGAAAATTGCTAACGTTTTGAAAAGAATTTTCAACTAACTACCTTTTTCTTTCTTCATACGATTGGACCCCGATCCATATAAAAAAAAGATGCAAATAAAAATTTCATTTCATAACATAAAATGCTATTTGCTAGCCGTTTAGTTAAAATGTGCTTCACCTTACAATCGCTTATCCTAATTAAAAAATCCGATGTGTATACCACATGACTTCCTTGCACGGAATATTAAATTATACGCATTTTGCATTTCATTTAAACTTATTGGATTGAATTAAATCTATTTCTTCGATAGCGCATAAACCAAAATAGAATAAATGCACTCTTTAAAATTCACTATATTTGTTTACCACAGCGACACTCTGGCGCTAAATTCAATTACCAGCATTACATCTCGTTCATTTTATATCTCAGAATGCTTAAAAATTATATCATTTGAGGAATTATCTAATCGTTGCCAAATGTTCTATTCAAATACTATAATAAATCTAAAACGATGTATAAAAGAAATTTTTAAAAAATATGATGTGCACACCACATGACTTCCTTGTACTGTATATTAAATTATACGCATTTTTTCCTGCCTTTCATTTAAACTTATTGAACTGAATTAAATCTACTTCGTCGATAGCACATAAACCACAATAAGATAAATTCACTCTTTAAAAATTTACAATATTTGTTTACCATAGTCACACTCTGGAGCAAGGTTCAGTTAACAAAGTTACATCTCATTCATTTTGTAACTCGGAATACACAAAAACTTGGCCAGTGAACTTACCTTTTTGTGAAGTCTAGACTGTTGTTCCATATTTTTGTTCGTTTTATTTACGGATGTAATATTTCAATTAACTTACTTTTGTAAGCCCCGAGTTGTGCATTTGTGGTGCAGGAGGAGATTGTTAAAAAATGTTAAATTATGAGTTGAATTTTATAAAATTCGAAGGGGAAATAAGCATACTCCATTGCTACAAGCTGAGCCGTTTCCATTTCCTGTATAGTGCATTTAGTGTTGTCATCTATTTAAAAACAAAAAAAGTAAATCAAATTCACTAGAAAATAAAAATTATTTTCTTTTCATTTCATTTTAAGTTGTATTCGAAATCCTACGTACCATAGCGATGCATAAAATGTATATACTGTGAAAATAATGATTTTTTTCTTGCATTTTCATAGCTAATCACATGAAAAGTAAGCAGAAGTTCTTTGGTATGCGCATCCGAATTGTGATTTCTATTCTTGCATTTATTTGCAGGCAAAGACATCAGAAGTAACCGTTAAAACCTAAATAATTTATTGATATTTTACTGCTATTGAGAAGCTTTAAAATAGTGTTAAGAAAAATACCGAGTTCACTAAATTGGTGAATAACTGAATATTATAATTTGAAACCTAACTTATCTTATCTTATATAGCTTTATCTTATAGACTATAAGAAACCCTCTTCTTGCAACTTGCAAACAAGAGAGCTCTCATGAGATATTACTTCAATATTTACATAAATATCTTCAATATTTATATAACTAAATTATTAATAGCTAAATTAATAAACTATAAACAAATTAAATGCAGATGTTTTTCCATTAAAACAGCTGTATACAGGGTGTTTCATAAATAGCGCCCAAACTCTGCACAGTCATATCCTCGTTCGGATTATATAAAAGTGCCCAAAGGACCCAACCTGTGCGATGTATAGTTTTTGACATAAACGAAAAAGAAAAGTATGACGTCATATCGCCGATGGTTCTAGCATGATAACACTATGGCTCATTTTATCGTTTCTGTACGTGATTGGCTGGATATGGAATACCTATTCTGCTGGATTGGATATGTGGGGGGTCCGGTTCTATGGCCACCACGATCGCCAGATCTAACAGCGTTGAATTTTTCCTATGGGGTTATCTCAAGGAATTGGTGTATCGAGACGTAGTGACTACACAAAGGGACTCAGTTGCTAGTCTGCATGCTATTGACAGGTCTATGCCGCGCTGCTGCGACGTGTGCATGACTAAGGAACAGAAGGGTGTACTCATCCATTCCAGGGCTTGCTGAAGCCTGCCTGTATATGCACGGCTGACACTTTGGCAAAAATCTTCTGGAACCCTAGGTGGTTCTGGTATGCCTTTGACCATCTGGATGCAGCATTTAAGCTGCTAAATGAAAAGAAAAAATTAATTTTGAGCACATGATAACACTACGATCTTACGGAATACAGTGTATACTTCACTTGTACGAAGCATTTTAAGCACTTCATCATGGTACGTGGAACAAATATATAGTATGAGATTATGTGGAAAAGATTTTACAAGCATAATGGAGGAATGAAT
The DNA here is from genome assembly GCA_000611955.2 of Stegodyphus mimosarum. Taxonomy (NCBI): domain Eukaryota; kingdom Metazoa; phylum Arthropoda; class Arachnida; order Araneae; family Eresidae; genus Stegodyphus; species Stegodyphus mimosarum. The sequence continues at coordinate 494,716 of KK116095.1, read as the reverse complement.
CTGCCTTTGTGTTACTAGCTCTAAAAATTTACAAAACGAGAGATTATTTACACTATTCTTATGCCCCTTGGTCATACCAATTACTTTCCTATCAGGATCATTGTTCCTTTTCAGCATTGCTACTTTTGACTGCATTCTGTGCCTAGAAAACTTTATTGTCCAGAGCTGGCATCTTAAATAATAGATTTGCTTGAAAGCGTAGTGGAAGACGTTATGGTCCGTGTTTTCGGTTCCTCCAGAAGGTGTAGAACTACTTTTGACGGCCGAAGTGGTGGAACTAATTATAGAATGAACCGTAATTTGTGATACATTGAGTAACTATGACTTTCGACTTAAACTGTTTTAGGGTTTTGAAGACAAAAGTGTGAACATGATGGCCTGTGTCGTATTATTCACATGTTGTATGCATTGTTTTATTAGGAGCTTTCACAGTTTCTTTTTTACACTTAGGTAGAAAGATTGAATAAAAATGGTAAATAAATGCATTCTACTATTAATGCTTTCTTTTAAATTCAAGACTGCCTAATTCTTTTGGAAATGGACAAATAAAAGTCTTGGGTATTAAAAAATGGAATGCTATACATTTTGCTTGCGAAACGTAGTCAAATTACTGTAAAGATGTTGGAGGCGGGTAGACTGCTCGAACAGTGTTCTCGGAACCTTATCATATGCCCTCCAGAATATTGAGATCTTGCTGAAGATGTTATGAAAGATGAGAAGCCTCATAAGCAGGTTCATCAAACCACACCTGGATAATACTCGTAGAATGAGTGAATTAGGGTCTTATTTTCTCATTAAACATTTCTTACCTCCTGGAAATAGTGTCAGCTGTATAGGATAGACTACAGATAATGTCTACACCTGGAGAATATCCTCATATGTTTGTTCAAGGAATGACTGAGAATTTAGCGTGCTGAAATTTTATCTTGCTTCATTATTGGCGAAAGGCAATCTGGAATAATATCTTCTGTTCTGTTCTCTATGCTGGAACTTGATCATAGGTTGAATAGGTCCCAGTGAAAGTCAAATAATGAATCTTTCATCATCAATCCAAGTTTTATGATTGTTGTACTATTTTCTTCTCAGTTCTTTAACTAATAATGTGGCGATTGCAACTCGATTGTATATCCTTGCCCGTGTACTTCTGTTCTCATCACTTTTGTCCTGTCACGGTTTGAAAGCACATTATTCAGATCAGAAGTTACTGTTTCTTGTTTCGACTGTTTTTTCTTCTTATTTTTTTGTCAAAATCCTTCAAGATATCTTTTTCTTCCTGTCATCCAACGAAAATTTTTACAAATGCCTGTGTTTATGGGATGAGGTTCTCTCGGAAGCGCAGTAACTCTCGATGTTCATGATACCTCTCGTAAATCTGCACCTTATGTTACAGAAATACTCGTCTTGCAAATTCTAGCAATATCAGCTTACACATATCTCATTTGCAATTGCACAAAACGATGTTTATGAAATTATTGTGATTTCCTATTATTTTGAGAAATTTCTTACCAGAAAAGTAATGTACGCGATTAGGGCATCCCCTATACTTTCAATAAAAGGCTTTTGTCATTTTAAGCATCCCATTTATCAGTTGCTTCCTATTTTTATCCAATTCCTGTATGTGTATGGTATCGAATATTTCTCTATATAACTACATTTTTAGCCCGTACATCTGCCGTTTCATTTTTAGTCTACTTTGCAGAAACGGTGGCTGATTATTCTAGAGAAGTTTCATTGTACTTGTATGTGAGATGAGAATTCAGAAAGCTATGTTTGAGGATATTTCGAAGATTGTTTGTAATGTCAAGGAACTGTGGCATAAAGTCATGAATAAATTCGAAATAAAGGTAATTAATTTAAATGCAAAGAACATTTCTTAAATTCAATAAATTAACCCATAAATCAAAATGGTATTTTTGTATTTTATTTTTTATTATTGTAAGACTACGTATAGAACTATGTGTTCGAAATTTTCCCCAAATTATGAACGCTTATTTGCTTTTTTATCATGAACAACAAACAGGTCATTGCTTTAAAAATATGAAACATGGTTACTGGTATTTTTAGAATAGTATTTAAGACTAGTGATGATTGAAAGAAGAAAACATATTTCATATAACTAACTGTAAAGGAACTCTTATCGTGAAAAATAACGGAGGCAGCATATTCCTATTTGTTTTAATTTCTTCAGTTCTTCATGTAAATCTTTTTAAAAAGTTGGTTTCAGTGATATTAATACAGTTAACATGGAGAAACACATTGGGAATTGCACTGGCTTACTGAATTTTTCTGATGGAAAATAAGGTTTAAAAAATAAGGTTATTACCAAACTCTTTTACCTTTTTACGACAAAATGATGAAGCGATATTGGATAGTTACCTTCAACAATAAAATGTACATAATCGGGATTGGACTAAGTAGGTCAAACTGCCACTAGTCTACCGCTAGTTTCTAAAAAGGCAAACTGGAAATTATTGAGCCGGCGCTCCAAATTCAAAATAATAATTTCTCATGCAAAACGTTTGAAGAATCATGACCTTTTAACATATAAGAAGTAATTCGTAAAAAATATACAAAAAAAAAAAAATTCAAAAAAAAAAAAAAAAAAAAAAAAAAAAAAATCGAAATAAAAGCAAAGGAACAGTGACTGAACTTTCTTCTCCTAATGGATGGAATTTAGCGGATGTGGTCATCCACTTCCTGATCTTATTTGACATTTTGTGAATCCCATTGACAGTTTGGCGACGTGAACAGTGTTACATCGTGCCCTTAAGATAGTCTGGATGTGATTTGTTTTGAAAGTTTTATCTATTATTTTCCGTTGCTAATTTTAAAATTGTACCTACATCACGTGATTGTAAAAGCGCAAAAGATTGGAAAATTTCAGAAAATACAAAATGGCATTTCGATCTAATAAAAAAAAATAATAATGAGGTTTTTTTTGTTATGTAGGGTAATGATTTGTTTTCGTATGACACTTTCATGCCTCTCTTTATAAAAGGAAAAGCAATAATATTGCAAAGGTGTTATTAATTAATGTACAAGGAGATTTAACTAGTTAACACAGTACCGCCTCCTGTACTTCTTTATACGAAGCAAAGTAAGAATTACATCGAGAAAAATTCCATGTATCATATTTTAACGGAAATATTCATTTAGACTCCTTCCCGAATCCATTTAGAAGATTTGTTTGCGTGACATCTGTATGCAGGACAGAATAAAGGAATCTTGTTTTCCAAAAAGGATTGCAAAGTGGATTCAAAATGATTTTTCTTTTTGTGAAGTCTGTGGGACGTACATTAGAATATAGCTCGCGTAACTCAAAAACGATTAGCCATAGAACGTTGAAATTTTGTACATGGGACTGCTATAATAACTAGTTATGCATATATATATATATATACATATACATGTTATAAAATAAAGACCGGGTAAGGACTTTTAAACTGGTTAAAGAGGAGGGTTATATACATACATATATATCTATATATCCACCTCGTTACCCAGTTTTATTTTTGCAATCGTTAGTCATAGTTATATACTTCCAGTTACAGAAATGCTTCAAATAACGAAAATATTCATGGTTAGGCTATGTCAAATTTAGAAAGAAATTGATTTCAGGCAAATTTAATGCGGTTCCTATACTTATGTTTGGGAAAGTTTCATACTCTTTATGGAAAAAATAAAATTATAAGAAATTTGAGTCCCGTACGACAAAAATTGACTGGCATATTTAATTTCAAAATATGCAATTTTTCATGCCGTTTTCAACTTGCCTTAATTAAGTTAATGGGAATCATTAATTAAGTTAGAATAATTCGACGAAATAATTTTAATCGAATAAAAAATTGTATGTAATTTATATGTATTTTGTTACTATATCTATATAAGGAAGTGCACATCAGATTTTTTTAATTAGACGGCTTGCAAATGTCTCGATGTGGATTCATAAATTCTTCTTAAAGCTTTAATTTTTACGGTTCATGAGTATTGTTGCTGCAGAATATGAAGCAAAATATTTGCACCTTTTCCTATCATTCACGAGAAATTTGTTAAGCAATACAGGTATAATTTAAACGATGAATTGAAGATCATACATTTCGTGCAACAGCAATGAATTCGTGTCTGATGGAAAATAGTATCACAGCATATCCTAACGAAATATAGCGTATTAACGTTGCTGTATCTGCTATAAACGTTGCTGACGTCAGAATATGAAATGTTTGAAGATGTCCGTGCCCGAAATCTGTAACATATTTTTCGCTTATTTAGTGTTTTTAATATTTTTGAAAATGCAAGTAGTTTTAGAATGTCTCATACTACATGTTTTGTAGCAGTTGCGTTTGTAAATAACGCATTTACCTGAAGGTATTCGTATGTGAAAGAATTTTTTTTTTCACCTTGGATCTCTATTGTATTCAGAATCTTTGATTTCAGACAATGGCTTCGAGACTATAACTGCATCCAATAAAATTTTATTTCACTGTATTAAATTGTTTTCAACCTATAAATATTCAAGAAATTTAAAAAAAAAAAATCCAAAAGTTAATGTTTTCTTATTTATAATTTTTAAAAACAAATTATTAATGGAGGGTTAAAATCGCAATTTCAAAAATGTTCGTTTCATACTTCATACTTTTATTCATTATGCGGTCATAAATGGCTTACGAGATGTAAATATTAATTATATTTTGGAAGCAAATGTACTTACTTTTAAATTTGCATTGAAATTTGCAAAGGCATGTCACGCAGTGAATGCCTATTCGCTTTCGGCATCCGTCTATTAATCTTTGAGCAAAAGTAATGGCGTAAGATGAAACGCCATTTGTCTGCTTTAACATACAGCTTCAGATGGAAAGTTTCTCACGACGCTGTAGCCATAATGGTCAGCGGTTGCGCTCAATAAATTTCTCGGACGTGTTGGATATATCATCATACAATCGGCTCACTTCGTTACGTTCTCCCATTACCCGATGACAAACTTGCTGTCTTTGCCCGCTTAAAGAACCGCTTTGCTTCGGGAACTATTTAGCATACAAGGGACAAGTTGTTCAAAAGGTACCGCCGCAGCACGACTGAATTCCCGTAATGGACGGTCCGTTTAGAGAATAGGGTCTTATACTTCCTGTCGCCGTGGGTTTTCGTGAAAAAGGTCGTAATAATGAACACGAAGCTGCATAACCTGCGGAAGTGTTCTGGATAGATATACGCCAGCTTAACTAGTATACTTGTCTTACATGAGAACGTTTTTGGGTTTCAAGGCATTGTTTGGAGGGTTTTATTTTTGAGTCGTTTGTTTCGAGAAATAGATGCTCCTCGTTTTGTGCACGTCTTCGATTGAATGAATACTCTTCAGGCTTGTGGAAAACTTGCCTAGTAGGGCAACATTTTGGTATCGTTGGCATTTAAATGCTAAAGAATGTCCCGAATTCGGCTTTTTAATAAATAATCTGAGTGCTAAGTTCCAAATTGATTAAATGGTTGGATTCCAATGTTTGTTAACCTTTCAGTGATTGTAATACAATTGAATGTAAGGAAAAAAATGCGTATTTTTTAAACTCTACGAAATAAAATTAAAACATTAAACTGTGATTATGGGAAAATATATTAGAAAGTACATTACAAAATAACTGTTTCCATAAAGAAATGTAATTCCCCTTAAATACTCTAAAAATATTTTCTTTGACTTTATAGAAACGTTTATAGTTTTCTTTTTTATTGTTCGTTTTATGATACATAATGTTATGTGCATTTATCAGCATGGAGAGCACGGAAATTTCTCATTCGTAGATCTTCAAATGCAACTTTTCTATAGTTCGTGGGAAAAATGATTAAGTTTGTAAATTCAACGCATAAAAACAGTTTATTATTTTTCTACTAGACTAGTTCTCAAAAAATAAAATTACTGAATGTATAAAACAGACGTAAATAAAGAAATTTATTTATCAAAGACGTGCAGATGAAATAGAAACTGTGAGAAGTATTTACGATACACCGGTAAAAATAGTTTGACACCAGAATTATATATATAGGCTAAATTCTATCCGTAAAAAGTTTGTCTTTTATATGAACAAACACATCACAGGTATGAAGTTTGAATTAATATGAAGGGGGGGCCCTTTAAGCAGTTTTGCTCCAATTTTTAAGCTTTCATTTGGCCATGAAATTATCTGAAAGTTTTTTTTGGAGGGGGGGCAGTAAATCTTAATATTGTTTATACGACAGCTGACCGTATGTGAGCCATGTGACCTTTATGCCAGAAAGGAAATTTAAGTGCTTTCTTTAACGAAATGTATCATTTTGAAGCATTTATTGGACACTTTATATTTTAAAGCGTCCAATTCAGGCAGAGTCTCTAAAACGAATCGCTTTATGTGTTAAGAATAAAGAAAAATTAAGTGACAACAATAAGTGCCGTATTAATGTAAATCGGATGTAAGGCATTTGCGCTTTCGTAAAATCTGAGATTTGTACGCCACTTTTAATAGATTTTAACTGATGTTAAGTCATAGTGAAAAAAAAAAAACTAGTACTACTGAAATTTTAATTTTATAAATACCCTGTTTACTCGCGTAATAGTAGCCCTCGACATCCCGTTTTGAAGCAGAAAATATCGTTAAAAGTGTACAGTGTTGTGTAGTAAATTTCCCCGCATAATAGCCGCACCTAGACTTTCACAATAAAAAACTGACAAAAAAAAAAAAAAAAATCTGAAGGTTTTAGATTTTAAATTGCGTCCAAAGGGGCGTTTCGCCCTTAAACCATAAAACTCAGTTCAACAGCAATATCGCAAAATAATTTTAAAATGAGTATATCTTTAGAATTTCTGATACACAGTTCCGCGCGCTTTAGATAAAAAGGTTTTTTTCCCCCTATGAGTGTTGCCATTGCTCGCTTTTAAATCATTTGAGTTTGTTCATCAAAATTTCGTTAAAATTTTACAAAATATGAAATATATAATAGAAAAAAATTCCAATTCGAGCTTCCAGATGCGCATATTCGGGTGGAAACGTTCGTTATTCAAAATTGGATGGCTCTAGGTACCGTTGTTTTGTCACTTTTGGAGAAATATGTATGCATTTATGCATATTCTACATTATTTAATTTCTTTAAATATAATACAGGGCTGAAATATTTTGTGGCAACAGTTTGAAAAGCGATTCAGATTTTTAATGTTTCCAACGCAGAATCGCAAAACGAAAACAATACTTCAGGGACAAATGTAATTTTATTTTAATAAATTAATTTAATATTTATAATTATTTAATTTCGGCTCCGCATTTGGAGTAGAGCTTTATGTTCTATTTTTACTGTAAAAATTTTTAATATAAAATTGGATTAATAACATTTGTGGAGCTGCCACAGACGTAATGGTGATTAACAAAGCCATCTGCTGAACTCCTAAGCTTGGGCTTAAATCTCGAAGAAGGAATAGTTATATGCAAGTGTATATCCCGTCTTTGCAGGAAAAAATATTTAAAATTAGTCGAACTGAAAGTTCTTTGCAGAAGTTGACGGTAGAGTAAAATGCGTACACGACACCCTATCAAATTTCATCTTTCGGGGTACTCTCTTTCAACTGCGATGGAGCTGGATCTCTGTTACATCATTCTGTTACAATTGATTCGGAAGGCCTCAATTTAATGACAACGTCTTTCGAGTCTTCCGATTTATATGTTTGGGTTGTTTTGGATGGGAAGTATATAACATAGGAATGAACATGACAACAGCCCGTTTATATATCTAAGTTTCAAACAATGTGACAAAAATAATATAACTATACTAGTAAAAATTTGAACTGCCCTTTTTTTAAATCATGCTTTTTGTACTTTTGTTCGTGGTAATTGTTTGGCAAATAAGTCTGTTTGATTTAAGTTCGAACATAATCATGAAATTAATGAATATTGTCCATTCATCGACTGCAAGAAGTATCATCTAGCTTCATAAGAATCCGTATAAAATTTCATTTAACTTTCATTTCAGGCCACAGTCAAAAATGGGAAATGAAGGAATTAGTGTACGTTAATTTCTCCAAATATTATTTTATTGCTAAGTTAAAAAATTACTAATAAGTGTTAAATTTTCCTGTTAAAATCTTTGCTGTCATATTCAAGTATTTTGGTTTCTTCCAATCTTAAAAGAAATGGAGGAGGGTGTTCTAGTTATATTATGCCGCAGTTCGTGAAATTCTCCAGTACTCAGTTTATTCTCATGGTCATCCACTAAATTTTACGAAACTTCGTGGTCCATCTTCAATTATATGGATTAGCCAGATACACAACTTTATATTTAACTTCTTTTTAAAAGCCTTTTAAACTAATGGGTGACCTACTATTTGGCTACAGCTTCTCCTACTAAAATTCGGCATCTTGATATAAATTTTCTACAGGATTTATTTACCATCCTTAAATACTGCTGGATACTAAAACGGCTCTATACAAATTTCACGAAGATTGTCTCTGTGTAGAGGTCACTATAATGTAGCTTTGAAAAGTGCTTTTATGCAGATTGTCTAGAAAATGTTTAAAGCCTGCTTATCGCGGGTTGCATTAAAGGAAATCTTTGCAGTTAATGAAAGGACTTCGACGAAGCTACATGCTTCTGCCAGTCTTTTTTCAAGCCTGTGGGATGAAATAGGAACATAATCAGAAAGGATCTTTGGTAAATATTTTGCTCATGTAGACATTTTCTACCACTTGGGACAAAAATTTCACCGATTTACTCTATAAAGAACTGCTTTATTATCAAAGTTTTACTATTAACCTTCTACATTACACTAAGGTTACTTAAAAATTACTTTTCTTTAATTTTTTTTTTTTATTTGCAGACTGAAAGAGAAAACAAGTACTTAAATTTTAGATCCATGTTAGCATACGCACACAAGAGTGCAAAGCAAATCTTTCATGGCCTTGTGTCTTCATATTGATTTCTCCTATCTTGTGATTTAGGTCCTTATGGATCACTAGAACAAGCCGATTTCATTACAATTAAAAATGAAGTAAATATTTCAATCTCTACAAAATTTTTTAATTTCCCAACAAACTTTTCAGAAGATTCTTTGTTAGTATTATGGTTAACACCCCTTCTAAGCTTTCAACAGTATGAATGCCACTTCACTTTTTAAGCTATCAAATTATTTCCTGCTTGCCTTAGGCTCATCAGTCTTAGCCTAGATATTAAGCAAGAGAACATAATAAATCTCTTAAGGATGTCTCATTTTCGATTACTGCTTTACTTTTTCAGAAAATATTGTTTCAGAAACGCTGCCATCAAATAGTTGTTTCATTAATCCTAAGTAATAAGTGTTTCTAGTTATGAACAGATTGCCGCTATGTGTAACCTGTTCATGGTAAGAGCAGTCACTCTTCGCCATTTTGTACTGCCTCTAAATATTTTAATGAGAACGATATTGTTGCGAAAAATTCGGCGGTTGCGCCTGTATGTAAGCTTTCCGGCATAGCACTAGGGTTGCCATAAAATAGTGTATGGTATGGTTGCCAGATTGGCGACCAAATAGGCGATATCCCATGGTCCAATCGGGAAGCTTCTAGAATAATTTCCTGTCGAGATATTTCTTGAAACCTGTGGAACCTAATGAAAAGCTATATAAACCCTTGCGTTTCTGAGAGCCGGCAGAGTGTGATTAAGAGTGTGATTAAGTGTGAGGTTGTGAGAATAGCTGCTCACTGCGAGTGCTAAGCTACGCGAGAGTTCTGTGAACGGAAAGCGATCGAGATAGTGCTTTGCCGTGAAGCTACCTTTACAGTATAGCTTGACAGTGTATTGGTGATTGTTCCACGGTGTTTATTATAAGTCTAGTGTTGCCGTGAAGCTACCTTTACAGTTACAGCCTGAAGCTGTGTGGCTGATTGTTTCAGCGTATTTATTGTAGATTTTCGACGCTTTTAATGGTAATTTTGGAACTGTGCTGTAAATAGTGATTCTTGTAAATAAATTGTGCTTTTTATTGTTCTGCATCGTGTTTTCATCGGATACTCTCAAATCTACGAACCCGTAAAACGCTACAATATTATCAATTTCGCCATATCATGCTGAATACCTTGATCCAAAAATAGAGTGCTAATTGCACTTTAATTAATTCTTTTCAATATTTTTGTATTCTCTTTCTTTTAAGCTTGGTTCAATTACTTTTCTTTTTGAGATTATGGTTCATTTCAATGAAATGTTAAAAAAGTGATATCAGAAAAAGAAAAGTATTTGACGGAACTTCTATAAGTTATACTTACCAATAGTTTGTGCATTATTATGCTGAAAAAAACATATTTGTGATGAAATAGGTATATAAAAATAATAGTTCTGAGATATCATATGCCTTGTATACCTAGTATTTCACTGGGATTACTAATGTAGGAGTCATGCCTCCTAGGCCGATGATTTTTCTATCGAAAGGCCTTACGGATACAGATGCCTAATATTAAATTTACATTTAGTGAAATTACTTTACTCATTATTGATTTACTTCAGCGGGCATATAAGATAAGCTTCGCTTCACAGATCAGCTTCTTTGGAGAGAACCTGCAGGTGTCTTGTTAAAGAATTACACTTTTATCATAAACTACGTTTCACTACAAAAAAGAATGCAAGGGGAATTGTATAGATTCGCAGAATTCCGCTCCATTTGATGCGCAATTATGCGTATAAAATCATATATTCTGTTTTGTTTTCCATGCTTTCACGCATGTCAAGTCATGGAATAAAGGTAATGCTTAATGGACCCTTATCTTTGTAACAAAGTTAAAATATTCTTTATCCATGGTTTCTACTGTGTGTAATAATATTTCTATACATAAGGTTATTTCTATTGCATATTAATATTATTAATGATGTCTCAACATGAAAAATAATTTGAAGAATTAAAAAAAAATTTTTTTTTATAATTCAAGCTTGCCTACACATTTTTGGTCATTTACAATTTATAAGAACGTAGTTATCAACGTTTGGTGCAATATGATAATCATTTAATCATTTTACTGACATATACTTTTTATTATGGATAAGCACATTCTGGATAAGCATTTTTTATTCTGGGCAAGCAAAAAATATTGCGTTTACTAGTTTTAATCCAGAGAGACAATTTGCCCTGAAGGACTATTAATTTCGTTTTGGAATTTTGCGTTGGTTCATTCTAAATGTCGGTTCACTTTTCAAATTGTTGCCATCAAATATTACAGCCCTGTATTATATTTAAAGAAATTAAATAATGAAGAATCTGTATAAATATATATTTCTCGCATTGTGATAAAACAACTGTACCTAGAGCCAACCAATTTTGAATTCGTTTTATTATCTATTTCATATTTTGTAAAACTTTAACGAATTTTTTATTAACAAACTGAACGGTTTCAAAGCGAGCAATGGCAACATTGTAAAAAAAAATTATAAATAAATAAAAATTGTCTTCAGCGCGCGAGACTATGTGTAGGAATTTAAAGTAGTAAATTTTTAATTTAAAATTAATTAAATATAGTTATTTAAAATAGTAATTGTGTAGGTTAAAATTATTTTGCGATTTTGCTATTGAACTGAATTTTATGGTTTAAATGCAAAAAACAGGATATTTAACAAATAAAGGTAACATACGAAATGTTAAAAAAATCCCCCTTTGGGTGTAATGTAAAATCTGAAAGCTTTCAGATTTTTTTATAGGTTTTCGTGAGTTATTAATTTACCTAAATCGTTGCGATAGAATACTGTCTATGGTTTTTGTGCCAGCGTATCGCTTTTCCTTTGTATATCTAAGTGTCTGTTCATGTGTGTAAACAGATATTAGAATACTGGGCTGCACACATAAACATAAAACTGGAGGAGCCCAGTACACATATCAAAATGTGTAATAAAAATCGAATTCATCGGTGCATTGGAGGACTTTGTATTTCAGCTTAGAGTAGTCAGTTAATATTTTCAAAAGAATAGTTTTACATTAATAGCAATAGTTTTACATTGCGCAGGAACCTTGAAGAAAACGTTGAAATAGGGGACTTTTCGCATAGCGGGGTTGTGCAAAATGAGAAATCTTAAATAAATAAAATTATTTATGGTCCAATATTACAATTTCTTATCAGATTCAACATACAATTTCTTATAATTCAGTTCTCAGATATGATCAACATCAGTTTTAGAAAAATTTAAGATTGTATTGTAATTGCGCATGCTGTGAAATTCCGATCATAAAATTGTTTGCTTAAAAAAAATAAATTTAAAAAGCAACAGCAAAGCATTCCTATTCTCGTTTTTTACACATATTGCAATTACAGTTAGTGTACTGCCATTAAGAATTTATATAATTAAGAGTAAAAATGATGAGAAAATTATGCCATGATGTGAAGTGCTCTGTTACTTTGTGAGGAACAGCGGGTATTTCAGTGGTCAGTTAAAAAAGATATCATTTTAAAAATACGCATGTAGTTGCACCGATTTTGTGTACAAGTATAACGCGGAAATTTTATATAGTGTACATTTCAATGTATTTCAAACATGCTTACCTAAATTTAGATGATTCATAATGATTACGGCCATATAGAATTGTCTGTATTTTAATATCTTTGTACAAAAATGTTAAGATTTCGCCGAGTGGCGAGGCGTTTCATTTTATTTTAATTCATTGATTCTAGGGGATAACAATCAAATATTTGAGCTAAAACTTACTTGATTGATGAAAAGCATGATCTTGGATCTTATTACTAAAGTGCATCGAAATACGGAACAAAATGGGTGAATGTGATGTTCTTACTTATATTCGCAATTTTTTCTTTTCCAAAGTTTATTTTTACAAACATAGTTTTCTTGAAAATTTTAAGGTCAGAGGTCCTGAAAATAATAAAAGATCCTAAAAAAAAGAACTTATAAATAAAAATCTGAACATCAAGAAGGAATAGAATAAAACCAATTATAAGATTTATTTGACTCTTTTTTTAAGTTATTGACTTTTCCGTTACTTTTAGAGATCACTGCGTCACTGTTCCGTAAATCGCCTTTCTAGGATGTGTTTCAAGCCGAAGAAAAAAGCAGTTAAACACCATCGCGATTATCCTCAGCGGCATATATGTCACTTTGACGTCTAGCGAATGCGACGCTGCGAAAGTGTAAAAACAATAGCAAAATCTTTGAATGAAAGTTTCTCAGTGGGGCGCGCTTATCGAGAGTGAGAGGTGTTACGGATGGTTCGAGCTAGCACGTGCAACCAACGGGGCGGAACGCGTCGCCGCCCCCACATCTCCGGGGGAAAACCCTCTCTCACTTAAGGTCACGCAATACGACGGATGGGCGAACGCATCCCGGCCGATATCCATCGGCTAAAACAATAAATGCCAACATTTCGACAATCCCTCTCCCCCTGCCTCGTTGAGGTGGTGGGAGTTCTAACAATTATGTCTGCGAGAGCGTGTCGCGGAAAATGTCATCAAAACAACGACACGACTTTCAAATCAAATTCGAAAAATGGTGTCTTGCGCATTAGCTAGAAAAGCACTATTATCCTCTGCTGTGAAAGATGCACTATACCGAATTATTTGTTCATTTGTAAATATGACGAATCCTCATCAGACAGTTAGCAAAATGAGGTAAGGTAGCATAAATAAAATTATCCAGTTTTAAATAATCTTGAAATATGCCTGCTATCGCTATAAAACCAGAATAAAAATTTATTATTTTTATAATTTTAAACCAATATCGCTTCACGGCATAAATAATTTTCCCTCTTAAACAGCTTATTGTGTTTACAATTCTCTTCTTACGAATTTTTTTCACTATTGGTTTATAAATCCCTATGCGTTTGCAACAAAGTTAAATGTCGTCATCAATTTGATGTTTAAACAAAAACAAAAACAACAAAATAATAAATCCTCGTAAATAAAGAATAAAATGTGTCAACTTTATAAATAAAGAGCATGGTACTTGAAAGCGTTAATTATTTCGTAAAAATGCTTTAAAGTAATTTTCTTAATTGCGATGCTATTACAAGTATTTATATATCACTACTACCTATACTTTACATTTACATATGCTTCAGACGTTTTACATATTACACATGTCCGAAGCGCATGCTGTAAAATTCCGTTTAAACGGTATAAACTGAACAGTACTTAACCGGAACGTAGAAAAAAAAACGCTATGGAATCAGTGAATTATTTCTATTTTTAGTCCAAACGGGCTTTGTCCCTGAAGGACTATTGTTTTCGTTTTGCGATTTTGCGTCGGTTCACTCTGAATGCCCGTTACAATTTTTGCCACTAAATATTAGCGCCCTGTGTTATATTAAAGAAATTAAATAATGGAGAATGTGCATAAATGTATGTATATTTCTCACATTGTGATAATACGACGGTACCTAGACCCATCCAATTTTGAATGACGTAATCCTACTGCGAATATGGACATCTGGAAGCCCAAATTTGAAATTTGGAATTTGTTTTATTACCGATTTCATATTTTGTAAAACTTTAACGAATTTTTGACAAACAAACTCAAAGATTTCAACGCGAGCAATGGCAACACTGTGCAGAAAAACATTTTTATCTCCAGTGCTTGAGACTGTGTATCGGAAATTCTAAAGATATGCTCAATTTTAAATTATTTTGCGTTATTTCTCTCGCGTTGAGTTTTATGGTTTATGTGAGAGGAAACATCTAGGTTCGAATACGGGCGAGAGCTCAGTTGCTTTTTCACGTTTCGTGCTTCTTAAAAACGTAGCAAATGTCTAGAATGAGACTTGCCCTTGGGGAAGAATGTAAGGAATTATCTCATTCCCTGTACTTTTGTAGCATAGGTAGTTAGCATATCCATCTGAAAAATTGCATAGTCCGTGGTTCGAATCTTGAGGAGAGTATATATATAATTTATCATGTTTCCTGTTTCAAAAATCTAATGATTTCTACTAAAGTATATTAGCACATACGTTTGCATAACTGTTCTGTTATCCGAAAAAGTATTGCCTATAATAGTTTGGACAAACGCGATTCTGCAGTAGAAAAGTTCATTGCATTGTATACAGAATGCAAGGAATTGAATTTTCTAATTCTCATCATGAAGAAGAGGTATATTTCTATAATACGAAGTATAATTTTTCTTTTTAAAGCTTGAGAAATAATGGTATCAATGTTCTGCGATTATCATAAATGTACATATTTTTAACATAAAACGAATATTACCAAAAATAACTTCTGAAAACTGTGAAAAATTCATTCATATGTTCACATGTGTCAGATAGTTCATTATTTCACTGAGGATTTGTGAGAAGTCATTAAACTCTTTGTATTTTGACTCTACATCCTCATGACTAAAGTACCCCCGTTCCCAATGCTTTAAGGTTAAATTGGTAATGACTACAATAAAGGAGTCATCAAGTTTATCTTTTCTTTGTGTAGTGTTAAATGAAACGTTATACAAGGTTACAAATGAGCTCAATGCTGCTCGTTTCTGTAGAATGATATTGTTTATTTTAAAGAGAGAATTCTATTTGCGTCTTCATAGTCCAACATCAATAAGATTTATAAGTTTTGACAATTTTTTATGTGTAGCATTAATTCTAAAAACAAACCTTACATTTCATATGCTTAGAGTTCGTACTTAATTATGCATTTGAAAATAGATAGCTTTCGAATCCTGAAGAAGACACAATTGAATACTTGTCCTTTAAAATGCATAGAGCTTCTTGCTACTTTTCTAACTAACTGTGTCGAAATTGTTCTCTGTTTCCCTCGAGCACTGATGAACGTTTTATTAAAGCCAAGTGAGCTGCAAGCGTCGGATCTTTCAAATATTTTATACGTCTAACAAGGTAAGAAAATCAAAAGACTTTCATCTTTGTTTTCCGTTATTAAGAAACTGACTGTTATTTAAAGTAGGAATTTCAGGTGAAAAAAAATATTTTATGAAAATGGTGTGTATAAATACAGCGAAACATCCTAAAGGCAACCAGTCCAAACGATTTGAGATTTCCATTCGCATGTCTGGTTTTTTGAGAGCGATTGATAGTAATGGCAACTATCATCTTTTGCATCAACAGCTTTGATAATGACTTTGCTGGCTGTTGTCAAGGTTGTTGTTGCAAATTAGAAATAAAAAGTACTGAAGGGATTTGTACTGAAGAATTTGATTTATTACTATTTAAAATTTATAATATGATAGATATTATTAGCTCAATGGATAATGGAGTAACAAGACAAACGTTTACAGAAAAATTGTCTTGTAGCTAATTTTCTGAATATCATAAAGAATTCAAATTTTAAATTGCCCAAAGGGTATATTAAGCCACAAACATGTAATTATATTATGTTGTGGATTTTGTTTACTAAACCCAAAATGGTTTACTTCTTATTAAAAATATCTAATAAATTCTAATTACTTGTATTTATCTTAAGCTAATCGTTTCGCTTTCTGAAGATATTCGAATGCAAGTAACTAGACCATTTTAACTTGTTTACATATTTGAAGCTTCATTTAACAGAGCAACCGAGGTAACTTCCATTTCAATTTCCCGGTAAAATTTATTCCTCTTCTTCATAATTTTGCGCATTTATCTGCATTTCAATGTGTCTTTTTAACAATAACTCTGCAGGTTTAAAGTTATTAGTATCAATGTCAGTACCTAATTGTCAAAATAAGTTCTGTGGCTTCATTTTAAGTATTGTCTATAATTTCTGCATTTTTACTTCCTTTTAAGAAATAAAGGAAGTATTATAATCATGAAAAATTACAGGTACCATATTTTAACGAAAATATCCATTTTGTCCGCTATTGAATCCACTTTAACGATGTTTTTGAGTGGCATCTGTACGTAAGGACAGAATAAAGGACTCTTTTTTCCAAAACGAATTGTAAAACTGATTTAAAATGAATTCAGAAGAGATTTTTTTCGTGGCGTCTGTACGTACGTGCGTATGTATTTCGTATAACTCAAAAACGAGTAGCTATACCATGTGGTTGTGCGCCTCCCTTTTTGGTTACAATCGGGAGCACCAAAAGTATATAAATATATATGTATTATCACTTTGTTACTCGGCTCAGTAAGCTCAGTTTTTTTTTATTCTTATATGTCGGTAAATTTTTTTTTATTTTGTCTTTTTTTTTTTTTTTTTGCTTTAAAAATGATTATGTTGTTCTTATCTTCCGGTTAAGGTTTTTATGCCTTTAGTTAATGTGCACGCAATATTTGTAGAATTGTCAAAAATTTAAAAGTTGTATCAGTGCGGCTAAACCTAATTTTTTATTTCTTTGTACGAAGTAAAAAAGAAATATTATAATCGCAAAAAATTTCGGGTATCATAGTTCAACGAAAATATCTATTTTGACCGCTATCGAATGTAAATTAACTATGTTTTTGCGTGACATCTGTACGTAAGGACAGAATAAAAGACTTGTAGAGACATTAGGTATTTTTGCAAGCATCAGACATGAAAAATGAGCAACGCCTTCGCCGGGAATCGAACCACGGACCTCTCGGTTACGCGTCGAGCATGCAGACCACTACACCACGAAGGCATGCGAAGAAGGCGGAAGAAATACCTTATATACTCCCCCTTTTAAAGGGTGACTGGTGTTTTGGGGACGCAATCGCCAAATCCTGGTGGTGGAGAATCATCATCCACCACCTTTTTAGTTCGGGAGCCAATGTAGAGACATTAGGTATTTTTGGAAGCATCAGACATGAAAAATGAGCAACGCCTTCGCCGGGAATCGAACCACGGACCTCTCGGTTACGCGTCGAGCATGCAGACCACTATACCACGAAGGCATGCGAAGAAGGCGAGAGAAATACCTTATATAACCCCCCTTTTAAAGGGCGACTGGGGTTTTGGGGACCCAATCGCCAAATCGCGGTGGTGGAGAATCATCATCCACCACCTTTTTAGTTCGGGCGCCAGTGTAGAGACATTAGGTTATTTTGAAGCTGGAGACATGAAAAATGAGCAAAGCCTTCGCCGGGAATCGAACCACGGACCTCTCGGTTACGCGTCGAGCATGCAGACCACTACATCACGAAGACATGCGAAGGAGGCGGGAGAAATATCTTATAGATTCTTTTTCCCCCCAGAAATTACAAAACTAATTTAAAATGCATTCTGAAGAGATTTTTTTCGTGGCGTCTGTGCGTACGAACGTACGTATCTCGCATAACGCAAAAACGACTAGCCTCAGAACGTTGAAATTCTGTATATAGGACTTCTATAACATGTAGATGTGCACCTCCTATTTTGGTCGCAATCGGCCGCACCAAAAAGTATATAAGTATTATATATCCACTCTGTTACTCAGCTCAGTGAGCTCAGGTTCTTTACAATTATATGTTCGTAAATTGTGCATTTTTTGCTTTAAAAACAATTGAATTATGTTGCTCTTATGTTGCTAGCAGCACAGTGTCGCTATGATAAACAAATATGGTTACTTTAAGGAGTGCATTTATTCTATTGTGGTTTATGCGCTATCAACAAAGTAGATTTAATTCAATCCAATAAGTTAAATGAAATGCAAAATGCGTATAATTTAATATTACGTGGTGTACACATTACATTTTTTTCTTAAAATGACTTTAGCAGTATGAATTTTTCTTTTTTTGTTCCCTTCTTAATTTTTAAGAAGATTTGAATATTAATACTTTTATTCCGTGATGACCGATAAAAAAGGCGATCCTATTAACGTCCTTGAAAATAGTTAGTAATGACGGCAGTTATTCCAATGCCCCACAGCATTCTCATTGGAGAATTTACTTTCATCCTATGTATTTTCAACAACAACCCGTGCTTTTTAGCGAATTTTTCAATTTGAAATACTTGTATCTAACTTGTAGTAACATATGGAATAGATTTTAGTCGTGTTTCCAAGTTTTATGATTTACTTACTTTTTTTGTGATATTAGGAAAATTTTTTAATGAAATTTAAAGTAAAAGGACTGAGAAATAAACGTGATATATTGGAGTAGCATTGATAATAGAGGACGAACTGTTTTAATCTGACTTAAAATTGATTCCGTTACGCATGTCAGATTCTCAAGTGATAAATGATGATCTTAGTAGCGCAGTGTAAATTATATGGGAATGTGAGAGCCATTTATGCGTAAAGTGTCATGAGTCGAGCTGAATCATGAGCAGCTGCTGTTAAAGCTCATCTACTCCACGTGATTGTATAATAAAAATAATGATTCATAAATGACAGTTAAGCCTTCAGCTGATAAAAATAGTTTTGCTTGCTATTTTAAGAGAAACCTGAAACATAATTTCTTATCGGCTTTTAAATTTGCTTAACGTATGAAACGTTTTTGGTTTGATACATAAACTAGATGTTTCAAAAGTATTTTTTGAACATTTTCGATCGAATTAGAGAGAATGATCGTTTTAGAAAATAAAATTGTAATTACAAATGTTACGATTTATGTTCTCAGAATCATTAGTAACTGTCAAATATGGTTGTATATTGGGGAACTGGACAACGAAAGAGATTTCATATATTTCTTATTCTATACTAATTTACTGCGTTTTTTATATACTATAACGATGTGTAAGTTTTTATTAATCACGTGTACTCACCATTCTCCATTTATCATAATTTTAAAAGATTTAATAAGATAATTTAGATGTTTTTCAATTTTGCTTTCTTTTTGAAATTTAAATAATTTATTCAAATCATAGGAACTCCAGAACGATAATATGAATAAAAAAAATCAACAAAATGAAATCTTGTTATAATTATCGGTGGGTAATTTTTATTATTTTTGTTCACTGCGTAGCTTTAGATTTGTTTTGCTCAAATGGACTGTTTGCATAAAAAAGGTTAAACGACATTAAACCAGTAGGTTTTATTCTTTAAAAAATGAACAAATGTTTACAGAAAATACCAAATTAATTATAGAAATAATATGATTCTCTAGATACTTGAAAATAGTTAACTGGAATTGAAAACTCTGAAGTAATTGGTATTTATTCTAGCTATGCATCTTTCGCCATTTGTTGTGATTTTTTTATGCATTTGATTTGAAATTCTAGCTCCTTTCAAATTAAATACACTCATGTCCATAAATTAAGGATAACGCAAATTCAGGCAAAGGAAGAGTTAGAAGCAAAACAAATTTGACTTATCTGTAAAGCTTATTTATTAAACAAAAGGTAAAGAGCAAAAAAAGATGCTATATGTTTGATATTATTAAAAAAATTAGCGATTTTTTCTCCCTGGAGCAAATAACAAAAAAAAAACCTATTTACAAAAAATCAATATTACATGGTTGGTATGATTGTTAATACATTGTATGTCTCCCAGACGATGCAATACAGTCCGTACAACGCCTAGGCATGCCGAGTATCAAATTATCGATCTGATCTTGGGGGATATTACACCACTCAAAAAGAAATGGTCTCCGAAGTTCCGGTAGACATGTAGTAGGACGTTGAAGGGCTGCAACTCGTCAGCCAAGCATGTCCCACACGTGCTCTACTGGATTCAAGTCCGGTGAGAATGCTGGCCAGTCCATACGTGTGATATCCTCCGATTGAAGGCATTCGCTTACGATGTTTGCACGGTGAGGACGAGCGTTGTCATCCATAAACACAAATTGTGCGCCCATGGCGCCCCGAAACAAACATACATGTTGTTCCACAATGACGTCCCGATGGATTTGGCTTGTCATAGTTCCAATCTGAACGTGCAGGTCAGTTCTGGAACCCAGAATAATTCCACCCCAAACGAGCACTCCTTCACCACCGTAACGGTGTCGTTTTCTTGGTGGTAACGGGTACCTGGAGCTCTCCATAAGAAAGTCCGGCGAGAATCAGACTGCAGGCTAAAGCTGGAATCGTCGGAAAACATCACACAAGCCCACTGTTACGGTGTCTACAATGCATGCTCTCTACTCCAGGCTAACCGCAGATGACAGTGAGTTGCAGTAAGTGGAACGCATCTGACAGGTCTACGAGCATATAGACCAATCTGCCCTAAGCGTCTGTACACGGTCTGCCTTGAAATTGTCGT
Source organism: Stegodyphus mimosarum (assembly GCA_000611955.2). Lineage (NCBI taxonomy): Eukaryota > Metazoa > Arthropoda > Arachnida > Araneae > Eresidae > Stegodyphus > Stegodyphus mimosarum. The sequence goes on along the minus strand of KK116095.1, from coordinate 473,743 downwards.
ACCAGTGGCTGAAGAGAGGTCTGAGGCTGTGCTCCGCCAGTTTCTTTTGGCAGTAACTGCCAAATACCGGTCCTCATTTGGCGTTGTAACTCTGGGGTGACCTGTGCTGTAACGTCTACTCACATTACCATCATCTTGGAATCGTTGTCAAAGCCTGGAGATGATACTCTGGGCAATTCCAAGTTCGTCTGATACTTCCAGTTGGGTACGCCCACATTCCAGACGGCCGATAATTCTACCACGTAAAAAATCATCCAAATGCGTCCTTTGTGTCATAACTATTCGGTTATTGCACTGAAATGCTTATAAAGCGCCTGCGAACAATTTTACTTCTTTGCCTGTATTCCTTATATATCACTCTCTTACACTCTCGTCATTGTGACGTACCATCGGTGTCATCTGGTTACTTCCTGAAATTTGCATGTGATTCTTGAAGATCTGTGTAGTGATTTTACAGGTGATATATTTATTTTAGAGTTCGATTTCCGCGTGACTCCGAATTATCGTTAATTTATGGACATGAGTGTATATAAAAAAGTCTTTTTGTTTAACGCTCGTTTTGCGTTTATCACGTTACTTATTTATCGTAAAACTTTCATGAAATATTTTAAATTTACTTAATGTATCAGCTAACTATTGATTGAATTGAAACTATGAGAGTTTTATGTCTTGTAATATACATTTTCTGTGATATGTTGTTAAACTGAAAATCTCGACATTTAACAATTATTTTTATTAAGAATGCTAGAAAGATATTTCTAATTTTCAATGCAAAAAAATTCCAAGATAAGTTTTAAGGTAAATTTTATATTTTAGGATCGGGTGAAAATGCATATGTTCCATCGAAGCTCTAAAATTTGCCTGTGGGTTGAATTCATACTGTCCTTATTTGGCTGCAAAATCCTGCACTTGAAGTTTTCAATAATAAGGAATGTGCTAAATTCAAACAAACAGATTAAATTATACATAGATTACTGTTATACGTTTTGAAAAAATAAAGTTTAACTTCATTTGCAGATTTTCAGTTGAATTGTTGAATTGAATATGCATTGTTTCTTTTCCATGCTGCAATTAATTTTAATTTAAAACTTTTCTCATAACTTAATTGAATTACACAAACAAACAATAGCTGAATTATATAATTATTAAAGAAACATATATATAAAACAAGTATTTTTGACTTCATTTCTATTTTCGTACGGCAAAAAGAATAATAAATCAAGAGTCGAATAATAATGCCAAATAATAATCAATGTTATTCGGCAAAAAGAATAACGATTGACTATGATGACATACTGAATTATAGTAGTCATCAAACATAGTGAGTTTCAGGTCTTTTGTGGAATAAGAAGCCATTTCCTTCAAAAATAAACTTCCCAAAACCGAAATTTTAGTAAGGGTCCCGAAATTTCCACTGAGACGTTTTAATTAGCACATTAAACAAAATACGGTACCAGAAGTATTTTTACTAAATTTTTGTCTTAAATAAGTCGCAAAATATTTTCTAGTATTTTTTTGAAATGGAAATAATTTATTTGAATTCCATTGGTTATGTCATACCTTCCTATTTTAAATTACTTTGCTAAGCATCTTTACTTAATAGCCGTGTTACTTAATAACTCTTCTTTTGTTGGTGTATGTGTCGCTATGGCGAGTTAGCGCAAAATAAAATAAAATGAAATCTGAAAGCTCTCGGATTTTATATTACTCCCAAACAGGTGGGTTTTTTTTCCCATTTACAGATACATACACGTTTCGAGAGCATTTGGGCTAATGCCACATTATGCTAAAATATTTAAAAACAGCATGTTTTTGGAATTTCCAATAGACAGTCTCGTGCGCTAAAGACAAAAATATTTTATTCCGTACAGTGTTGCCACTGCTGGCTTTGAAATTGTTGAGTTTTTTAATCCAAAATTCGTTAAAGTTTAGCAAAATAAGAAATAGACAACAAAACAAATTCCAAATTAGGGCTTCCAGGTGTCCATGTTTGAGTAGAGGACAATTATTCAAAATTTGAATACTCTAGGTAACGTTTTCTTTTCACAGAGCCAGAAATGTACATACGTTCATGTAGATGCTTCATTATTTAGTTTCTTTAAAGATAATACAGGGCGATAATATTTGGTGGCAACAACTTGAAAAGCGATTCGGACATTTAAAGTGATTCGTAGCAAAATGCCGTTTTGAGACTAATAGCGCTTCTGACCTAACGCTCGTTTGAGCTAAAAACCCATAGTACAACTTTAATAATAACAAAACAATGACTTCATTATCCCAATTTGTGGATTACAACAGTAAAACTGCTTGCATGGTAAATGCTTAAATGCATACTGCAAAAATTCAATATTATAGAATTCGAGCTTCTTCCAAATGAGTAGTTGTAACTATGTTTAACTTTCAATGTCCCATTTTGAAAATTACTACATAACATCTAAAAGCATTCTGACAGATTCCCGTTTTAACTAAAACTGAAACCCAGTTGGTAGAGAAAGAGCGGAGTAGAGAAATCAGATCATTTCACTTAAAATTATTTCAAACACTTATCAGTTATTATAATACACAATATTTACATTCATACCTAAGCTCTTCTTTATCCAGTTAACTTAAATCTTCTCCTTTCGTGAGCTACTGTGTATACAAAATTAAAACAGGCAGGACAGACTGAAAAAATTTAAAAGTCTTTTGAGCCACTCAGGTAATTAAGAGTAATTTCTGAATAAATAATTTTTAAAGACAAAAATAAATGTATGAAAGAAATTAAAGCTCTAAACTGATAAATACTCCGCGTACTAAGATGAAGTACCAGAGCATTTTACAATAGAGGAGGAAAAATAAAATTTCTAAATTTATTGTATGAGAAACAGAATACGAAAACATCAGCGCTCTCTCTTAAACATAGCAAGATTGTTCTTTATGGCGATGTTAATTATTCATTCAAAAGAAAGAAACCATTGGGCTAATAGCTTTAAACAGTGTTCTTTTCACTTCCTTGTACGAAGAAAAAAGGAAGTATTGTAATCGCTAAAAATTTCGGGTATCATATTTCAACGAAAATATCTGTTTTGACCGCTATCGAATGCAATCTAACAATGTTTTTGCCTGATATCCGTACGTAAGGACAGAATAAAGGACTCTTTTTTTCCCCCAAAAATTATAAAACTGATTTAAAATGGATTCCGAAGAGAATGTTTCGTGACGTCTGTGCGTACATAAATTTTGCATAGCTTAAAAACGAGTAGCCTTTAGAACGTTGAATTTTTCTATATAGGACCTCTATAACATGTAGATGTGAACCTCCTACTTTGTTTGCAAAAGTTGTTTAAGTGCGGTTAAGCCTAATTATTTTGGCCATAGCGGCCATATTTTTGGCATTTGAAACTGAGCAGAATAGTGGATTTGTTGCCAATCTAGAGAAACTAAGCTTCACAACAACGAAAATAACGTTTTCTTTTATTATTACGAATTAAATCATGCTTTATCCATACTGAAATTTATTTGAGGAAATAAGTGCTTAAGATTTATTTTGTAACTTTTAATACAGATATTTTGAGTTTTTATGTATTTTTGCCTTGTCGCGAAGTGGGAGCTGAATTAATTGAATGAGAAATACTGTATTATCTCTGAAAAACTGTTTCTTTTCTTTTCTTTGTTTGTTTGTTACTTTAATTTCTTTTATACATCGTTTTACATTTAGTATTTGAATAGAAGATGTGGCAACAGTTCGATAATTCTTCAGATGATATACGTAACTTTTGTGCATTCTGAGTTATAAAATGAACGAGATGTAACGCTGTTAAGTGAAACTAGCTCCAGAGTGTCGCTACGGTAAACAAATATAGTGAATTTTAAAGAGGGCATTTATTCTATTGTTGTTTATGCGCTATCGACGAAGTAGATTTAATTCAATCCAATAAGTTTAAATGAAATTCAAAATGCGTATAATTTAATATTCCGTACAAGGAAGTCATGTGGTGTACACATCAGAATTTTTTAATTTGTAATTTTCCATTATAAATAAGGAACGAGAGAAGCAGCTTGTTTCGAGTTTCTCTCATTTTTTTCTAAGGTCGCATATAACTGTTAATAATATAATAGTATGGCCTATCCATCTGGGGTTAAAGTAATTTCATATAATTATTTTGCAGTAGTTCTTTTTTATTCTAGTCTTGGCAATAAAGGATAGGAGCGCAAATATGTATTATTATGCATTTACACATCTCTATAAACATATCACATATCCTGTCTACATATAGCACAAAACCTGTACATCATATATTACATGCGTAAAAACTAGTATGCATAGCGTATATAGATATTTATAAGATACAGGTAAATAAAAATTATCATTTAAATTAATATGAACCCTTTAATTTTTCATTTTAATTTGGGTATTTTACCTCTCTGTTCTAGAAACAGTAATAACTTTCTCTGGACTGCATCATTTCTAGAATTATCCTACCATATAACTTTTTACATTACGATGATGACGTAACTAACTTGGAACGTAGCTAAGTTCGAGAATCGGAAACTTTCTTAATAAGATATTATATTGGATAACTGTGCTCTTTGCTTCTGGTTTTAGCGTTCTTGCCATTAAGACGTTGGCACTCTGCTTTATTCCTATCGCAACAATATGAAAAATATGCAGCCACAATAATAAAAACTGTTCTGAAATAAATACGATGAGTATACCAAGTATCTGTGGGGCAGATGTCAGTTGAAAAAAATGAATGTTTGATTATCTTCGGCCGCCACGTTTGCTGTTCATTACGGATTACCTTCGAAGCCTCTACCAAATGCAGTATTTCTATATCAACGTCATCAGCGTTTCCCATATTATTACATCTAAGTCTGCTTCATTACACACGCAGACACACACCCCCTCCACACACATATAT
>KK116095.1:452282-468810 GCA_000611955.2 Stegodyphus mimosarum | reverse complement strand
TCGAAATCGTCGATATAATATTAATTTTCCCTACCGTTATGATTAGCCATTCCACTATTACTGTAGAAGCTTTATCTTCCTTAAACTATTTAGCAGGGGGTAGCCAAACTTTATGTCAGTAAGAGCTGCAACTAGATTTTCCAAAAGACACACGTTATTTACATTATTTTAAAAATAGTGAAATGGGTTTAAAATGGAAAGAAACATCTGATTCTGAACAATCCTTCAGTGAGATGATGCATCGAAAACAAGGCGAAGTTTTGTAGTCATTTGCTTTCTCTCTTATTTCTGGTAAAAGAATTGTTTTTCAGTTTCTAAATGCTCAAATTCTTCCACTGCACCTTCTTAGAAATGTTGAAATTATCGTAGCTTTCGTATTTCGGATTCTTCTTAGATCTGCGCCACACCTACTCATCATTCTTATGCTATCTCAAAAGTATCCCGTAATTGTCTTGCATGCTCTTTAAATGGCAGGCAAGCCGTATTTATCTATTGTCTTCAAATTTTACGGACTCTCAAAATTTCCTAACAGCAACATCGTATTCTAAGCTGTGGCGATCAATTTTATTAGAAATTCCCAAAGATTCTAGTTGCCAGAAATTTCTCATCATTTCCGACCCCGAATAAATTTACAAATTTGTTTTTAAATTATATTAAATACTGCATGATATGAAATGTTTCTAATGCGTTTACATGTGCTTTTTCACAGATCGCGTAGTTTCTATCGCTACGAATGATTCAGAAATTCGACAGATCCTTCCTATAAAGCATCCATTTGCACCCATCCATCCGTTCATAAAGAATCCGTAAGCAAATCTAACTTTAAAAGATTTCCTTTACAAATCCTCTTATCCTTGATAGGATAAGCGCAATTTTTTAAATTTAAATCTTTTTTTTATATTTTTGAATAACCCTTAAGTTCCTTAGCTAACAAGAAATAAAGTAAAATAACTAGGTTTGGGCACTGATCCGTTTACGTTTATAAATAACTTTATAAAAAGAAACAAAATAAATTAATTACTTTCTTTTGGACATTCAATAGTTTTAGTTTACCATATTTCATACATATAGTTTATTGCATAATAGCCACACTACTCACCTGCGAGAGCCGCTTTATGATCACCCCTGCTGCACAGGAATTGTAAATTTTAGGAAAACAGATTTTTTATTCACTAGTCTACTGTTTCTTTAAAGAATAAATATTTCATTATGTTCATGATATTATTCTTCAAAAGAATTTAAGTTATCATTCTTATATCTATATGGATAGAGTGAGAAGAAAGTAGAATTTTTTTTGGGGGGGGCGAGGTCAAAAAATAGACAGATTTTGATTTTATGCTATTCTGCAATAAATACGCACGGTGATATCATTTTCATTTTCCACTCAAAGAACATGGACTTTAGACACTGAATAGACTTTCCTTACAATTTACGCCGTAAATAAAATATATTTTGAAAATTTCATTTTAAAACATTGTAGATCAACCTTTCTGTGTATAACTCAACAGTTGAAAGTAGCAGAGCAGTAATTTCGGTGCTTGTTAGTAAAGCATCGCATATTTCTTGCGCTAGTGACTGAGAGATTAGTATTCATTTGGAGTAAAGAATACATTTTAATTTATGTTTCTAGTCTTTAGTCAGATGGGCGATGTGACTGATAGGAGATTACTCTATAAAACAAAATAATCACTAACTGTTTCATTGTGCTGCAAAATTTGAATCTTTAATCACAAGAGACAGGTGATGCTATCTTCCCACATATCTGAAGAGTGTCACACATTTCTTCGAAACATAAATTACTTCATTCGATAACATCATGGTATGAATAGACATGTGCGAAAGGTTTAACCTTTGCGACAGATAAATTTCATTGTGCATGAGCCTCATAATCCCTATACTATTTATGACTTTGTGTTCGTTAGAAATCTGTAGATGCTGCATGCGTACAGCTTTCGATATGAATGTTAAAAGTTCTTGGAATAACCATAGTTTTCTTATTCAGTTTTTTGTTTTCTGTCTGAGAGAATCTTAGAACTTTTTGCAGTACTAAAATAAGAAAATGTTGCGGTAAATTTAATAAAATGTGATGGTTACGGAAGTTAGCGGACTCTTTTACGTTTATTAAATATGATAAGTTTTTAATGAACTAATTTAAGAAATTGCTATGAATGGTCCTTTATATTTACTTCTTTATGAAGTCTTTATAGAATAAGCCAACTATGTTAACTGTGTGGGGTATTGTATGTTAGTTACCCAGTTATTATAATGTCAGTCTTTACTATAACTTCTCCTTTTCGTATTCCTCATCAGAATACAAATTAGTTGTGAGTATTCAAAGTGATGTTTGAGACAGAGAGTTTTTCTGGTGTCGCATTCTCGCTACGTGGTTACTTTTTGCCAGCTCTAACAGTTGCAATTATTCGGCTTTGCGGTCCTCTCGCTGCTGATATTTTAATTCTGGCGCGCCGATAGAATATTTCAGCCTGTTTCTAGTTTAGTAATTAACTGTTAGTCTTTGACTATGATTGTTTTCTTTATTCGCATCACCGCGAGTTGTGATTATTGTAGCACCAGAGAGTAACACCCTTATGTTCCAAGTTCTGTTTAAATAAAAAGGCAGTCATAACCTTAAGACTTGTAAAGTCATTATGTTATTTCGAAGCAGAAAACATGAATAATGAGCAATGCCTTCGCCGGGAATCGAACCACGGAACTCTCGGTTACGCGACGAGCGTGCTGACCACTACAATACGAAGGCATGCAAGGAAGGCGGGAGACTTTTCATTTATCTCAGACACATAGTAATAACTCGCTTGACGCCTATTAGGGTGACAAAATAACATTACCAGATCAAGTATAACCTTATTTAATAAAGTTAATCTTCATAGATGTTACCAATCATTTTTAATTTAACCCGTTGACTCACATCATTATGAAAAGATTTTATCGAAATGGACAATATCCGAGAAATGAAAATGATCTTTAGCACTAGTAATATTTACTTTTGCTGTACTGCGTTGTTATATCTACGAGATTTCAGATTTTATCTAAGATATAATGATAGTTACTATTACCAAAATTTTTTGTTTCGTTTTGAATTGGTCAAAATTTCGCTCATTTATATAGCTATGAATTATCAGTCGCATTTTTTAATAGCTCAGTAGGGCTATTAGTGCCGTCGAAACATGATTCCGAGAGGACATTTAAAATGCCCTCCACTGTAAACGCACTGTTTCACTATTCATTCGATTCAGTTGGCATTCAGCAAAATTAAAAAAATAACTTATCTGTTGCTGATAAACAAAAGAAGCTTTTTAAAAGAAATAGATGCAGTTCTTCATAATATTTTTTTTATGTTTGATTGTAATAAAAATGCATTTAATTCATGATGTACCTAATTAAAAACAAAAAAAAAGTTATAGAATTATGTTATGTATTCTTTCTCATTGAGATATACAAAAGATATATAACGTTCCCATATTAGTCTAACTATATATTCATATGTTATCCTATAAAATATTTTGCTGTTCTATTTGGTCCATCTGTACTGACAGTCTATACTAATAAAACATATTAAAAATTAAAGGAGCTTTTTTGGGCGACCGTTAAAATCTGAATCCTCTCCGATTTTTTCTTTTCTTCTTTCTCCCTCCTTCTCCCCTTTTTTTCCATGTTTAAAAATGCAGTAAAAGAAAATGTACTGAAAAGAGGCAGAAATTGAATAGGATTGAAATTCTATTCACGAATGTCAGTGATAAAGACACACGTATTGATGCAATAATAATTCATGAAAAAGGGAAAAGACTTAATAAAAAAATGGATAAGCATGGCTTTGTTACTGCAGACGAGATGATTCAGTTGCTAAGGAAAACGAAAAAATTATCTTTTGCGGATTGTTAAACGGAGGTGCAAATTAATGACATCATCATTCCAACATGAAGCAAAAATTGAATTAGAAAATAAATGTCAAGCAATCTCTAAAATATTTTTAATAAAATATATATAAAAGACTACTGATATTCCAAATACATATTCAATACCATACCATTTATAAAATGCATTCAAAAAATAACATTTTTGATATTTCACATTTACCAAATATAAAATTCAACAATACTTCGCATAATCCTACTTCGATCGGTCAGGATTCACTAGTCCAGTCTGAAAATTTCAAAGCCAGCTAAATCTTAACTGAACAAAATAAAAAAAATGACTAAAATAAAATTTAAAAGCTTTCACACTTTACATTACGGGCGTCTTTTTAATGTTTTCTGTGTTACCGTTATTTATTAAATATCATATTCTTCGCACTTAAACCAACCACAAAAATAAATTCAACAGCATTATCACAAAATAATTGTAAACTGAGTACATCTTTAGAATTTCCGATACGCAATCTAGCTCGCTGGAGATAAATTTTTTTTTCCGTACAGTGTTGCCATTGCTCGCTTTGAAATCGTTGAGTTTCTTAATGCAAAATTTGTTAAAGTATTACAAAATATGAAATCGAAGGTTTGGGAGACCTACGCGTCGTTCACGGGTATTCTTCCTGAAAACGGGATGGAAGTATGGTTAGCAAGGTCCTACGATACCTAAACCTACAGAAATGCACAGGTTCCGGCCTTGTAACCTGTCTATCCGTTTTTGATACGCAAATCTAGAGTAAGATCATTTGAGATATTTAAATTTCAATGTCCATTAAAATAATAACATTAATAATGACCGCAAGACGAAAATTTGAAAAGCCGTTCTGTCACTAAGAGCGGTAAGTGGTTTACTTTAGAACTAAACTTGGATAAAATCAAGCTTCATAAAGAAGGTATGTCATTTGTTAAAATAGACCATGAAAAAGGAATGTACGAGTCATCAGTTCGAAAGTTTATAAAAAAAATTGCAAGGTACTGCAGCTTCTTATTTATAAAAAGTAGCGGCCAAAGCTTAAGATCTCGATTGGTAAACACGGAGCGACAGCTGGCTAGAAGAGTAAATTAAAAACGAGTTCCAAATGAAATACCAAATATATTAAAATCCAGTCAAATAATAACTCAAGCCAAAGCATTAAAAAGACTTGAAACAACGACTTGAAGATCCAGCTTCATAAAGAAGGTAATAAATGAATAAAGATAGTAAAGAAAATGAAGGTGAGGGAGAAAAATTATGGCAAGTAATAGGCGAATTTTCCGTTTTAAACTATGAACCGGTTGTTGATGAATCTTCCAGTGCAGATAAAGGGGTTGTTTCAAGATTTTTTAAGGAATTAAGTGAAATCATGGAAAAAGATGGTTAAAAAGATGAAAGATTATCAATGTTGATTCAACGTTCATTGAAATGAATGATGGTTATGAAAAAAATCTGCCAAGTCATTACACTGGTGTGCAAAAATTAAGGACGAAGTCGAAAAATTAGCATATCAGCTGAACGAAGAGGCAGAGCGGACAGAAAGACCAATCAGGAGATTAAGTAAGGTGATGTACGGTAGCACATGCGCAGATATGCAGGTAGACTAATGGGGGAGTGTCTGAGTAGTATAAAGCATGTTGACGGTGTAAGATCAGTATTTCTGGCAAAGACATTGCACGCCGTATAGCAGTTAAAATCACACCGAGTTGCTGCCTCAGCGAGAAATGGGAATAATCAATCTGTTAGACGACATCTGGATGCTTTTACCCGAGGTCGAATCATTGGGAAGCTGGAGGAAGGCCGCAGTGTGACAAGTGTGGCTGCAGAGTTCGGAATTGCTCACAGCATCGTTTCACGACTTTGGAGACAATTTCAAACTACAGGAACAGCTATCCGGGGGTTTAGTAGTGGTCGTCCACGAGGAACCACACCCGCAGATGACCGGTATATTGCCTTACAGGCCAGAAGAAACAGGCGGCAGACAGCGGAAAAAATCGCTAGACACACCACACAGGCGACTGGACGACCGATATCGCGTTTTACCGTGGCCAGAAGATGCACGGTGGTAGTCTGTTTGCACGACGCCCTGTATGGTGTGTACCTATAACGCCTGCCCATCGGAGAAGGCGTTCTCTGTGGTGCCGGGAACACCGGAATTGGAGAGACAATGAATGGGGACGAGTACTCTTTACAGATGAGAGCAGATTTAGTCTGAGTTGCGATTCTAGACACATACACATCTGGACAGAGCGGGGAACACGCAATAACCCCTTCAACATCATCAAAAGGGACTGTTTTGGAGGTCGCGGAGTTCTCGTTCGAGCAGACATAATACTTGGTAGCCGGACCGACCTTCATATCTCCCAAGGAGGTTCGTCACCTGGGACTGCTATTGTAACGAGGTTCTTCTTCCTTACATGCGTCTTTTCACAAGGGCTATGGGTCCTCAGTTCCTCTTCATGGACGACAACGCTCCACCTCATCGCACAGTTACTGTCGAAGAGCTGTTGGAGAGTGAAGATATTGAACACATGGATTGGTCGGCAAGGTCTCTGGATCTAAATCCCGTCAAGCATGTACGGAACTTACTAGGGAGACCCGTGGCAGCACGTAACTTATCGCCAGTAACGATTCCGAAACTGCGATTGGTGCTACAAGAGGAACGAGCAGCAGTGTCTCAACAACTCATTAACAACCACATATCCAGCATGCACAAATGATGTGAAACCTGCCTAGCAGTCAGGGGAGATCATATCCCCTATTAAAGACCGGATGTTTCTTGCTGGACACCCATCACAGGTATGTTTCGGCCTTCAGTCGCATTGCGCTCCATGCTACTTTTTCAATAAAGCTTCTTTTTATCCCTCTGATTTCTCTTTTAGTAAGTGTTGCTTACATTACTCATGTCCTTACGTATTGGGGATCTTACGGTATTAAATTTGTTGATTTGGAAAGCTTTTGTACAAAGTTATATTGAAAAAACCGTCTCGTCCTTAATTTTTGCACACCAGTGTATATCAGCCAATAGATAATCGCGTCGTATGTACACCGGTGAAATAAATTAAGAGAATTTGCATATTTTATCGAACTGCATGAGAAGAACTGAACTGAAGGAAAAACCACTGCTTCTAGATAAAAATTCAAATCTCGTACGGCAAATACGTTAGCGTACACGTGTGTGTACGCGAAGCCAGCAGAAAATCACGCTTTATAAGCGCGTGGATAGTAAGACGAATTGCGTTCGCTAGCACACCTCGGCGAATTTCTTGGTCTTATCTTGCAGCAATTGGTTAAATTCACATCGGAACAGTAAAAATGAGTAACCACCAACGTTTAGATGATGGAATGAGGTGGCGAATTGGGGGGAGGCTAGAGGCAGGCCAGTCACAAGTCCAGATATGCAGAGTTTAATTTAACACTTTTTTTCGTTTTAAACCTATGCAAGCAGTTCCAGGATACTGGGTCCATCGAGAGAAAGCCTGGGCAAGGTCGTCCAAGAGCCACTACGGCCAAAGAAGATCGCTATTTGTCCATTTTAGCGAGACGTAACAGAGGGGATAAAGCTTGTCAGCTCCCTCTTGACCTGTATGCAGCCTCAGGAACCCGTGTAATAAGGGTGACTGCTTCCAAAAGACTAAATGAGAGAGGGTTTTTTGCCAGAAAACCGGCTGTTTGTGTCCCGCTAACGTCTACGGAGAGGAGAGTCCGATGAGCATGGTGCAGGCAGCATAGCGATTGGAATACGGAGCAATGGGCGACCGTTCTGTTCACCGACGAGTCCTCTTTTAGCCTAAACACCGATTCTCGCCGTACATTCATATAGAGAGAGCCAGGGACCGGCTAGCTACCCTCCAATGTCCGCGAAATCAACAATTATGGCGGTGGCGGTGTAATGGTCTGGGCAGGCATTATGTTGGATGGCCGCACACCTCTCCTCGTTTTTGACAGAGGCTCTGTGACTGATGTGAGGTATAGAGATGAGGTCTGGAGCTCTATGTTGTCCATTTCCGGGTTGCAGTGGGCCCCGACTTCATCTTACAGGACGATAACGCGAGCCGCATAGAGCTCTTCTGGTCGACGAACTTCTCGAGAGTGAGGATATTCGCCGGATGGATTGGCCAGCCAGTTCTCCAGACCTCGACCCTATAGAGCGTGTCTGGGACGCTCTGGAGAGGGCAATTGAACTCGCAACCCTCCTCCGAGAACCATCCAGGAACTGAAAACAGCGTTGCTGAATGAGTGGGACCCATTGCCCCATGCACCGCTAAACTGCCTTATTTCCTGTATGAAATCACGCTGCGAGGACTGTATGGCTGTAAGAGGGGATCATACCCCCTATTAACCCATTTCTTTTATGTCTTCTGCAATCGCTGTTTCAGACCTTCAGACTCCCACGAGTGTTACACACGAACATGTGTGTCTATTATAACTGTTGAATGTTTATTTTGTTTGTATTATATGAACTATGTTCACACCAAATTTTATTAAAATCTGTCAAGTAGTTCTGGAGATCGTAGATCAAATATGAAAATTCTCTTAATTTATTTCACCAGTGTATAAAGGTTCAATGACATCACACTGTCATTAGTGAAAATACAGCAAAGGATTTCAGAATAAAACCAATGCTTGTATAACATGCAGAAAAAACTAGAGCTCTTAAAAATTATCAAAATTTAATACCCCAGCTTTGTGCAGTTTAAATAAGAAAACCCGTTTCGCAAAAGCTTTATTTGCAGATTTTTTACCAACTATTTTTATCCTGAAACAGAAAGTAGTTGCAGCGAAAAAAGATGCGAGTTAAAATTTTATTGATCTCAGATGATGTCCAATATCATCCCACTGGTCTCTGCGATTTAAGCAGAAATATACAAATAATTTTTCTTCCACCAAATGCGAAGTCGTTTATTTAACCAATAGAACAAAATGTCAAATTGCATACATATTTATGCTGTATGTTTTAGCAAGACATAAAAGCTAGAACTGGAGAAAATGAGTCTACTTTAACGGACGTTTTGGAAGAAATACTGCTTCAGAAACGTTATCGACATTATAGATCAATCATAGCACGATTTAACGGCATGTAATATGAAATCAGTACGGAAACATATCATACAATAATTTTATTACAATAATTGTTGATTTCACTGGTTTTGGAATTCATTTAGCTGAAGTCATTAATAATATGATGTAAATTAGACAACTACGATGTAAACAACTTAATTGAGTAGATTCCATCAATGTAGCTCAGTGCATCAAAGTACACATTAATGAGCTAGATAATGAAACATGTAGATGAAGAGCTGGCTTCTGAAAGAAGGAAAACTTATCGGTACTGCGCTGAAGTGTCTTCCCGAGAAATAACATCTGAGCAGCTATAAAAAATTAGTGGAATGGTTGTCAGAGCATATTAAACCTTATCAGAGCATGTAAGAAAGATGATCCAAATTCTGAGCGTTTAATTTGCCGAACGATAAAAATTGCAATTCGTTGACACATGTATGCATGAAGAGAAAAGACCAAAGAATAAAATGTACTGACACCGATGTTGACATTTTTAAAGAATAAAAATGTATTCGAAAAAGATGTATTTTTTAAAATTTATTTCTAATAAAGATATTTACGTTTATAAATCACGCTCTTTTATTAGAAACCAAGAAAAATAAAGTTTTGAAATCAATTTTCCTTTTTTTGTATGCATTCTGCCCCTTGGATAATCAGGTGTCAAACAGTCTAGCATATTTGCGAAACCGATTAGCCGAGCAACGTGTTGCTTTATACTCTGCGAGGTATTTCTGTATTTCGTAAATTTTGGTGCTATGCTAATGTATAATATTCCATATTCGTTCCAAAATTTTTCGTAAGTCTAAAAAATGTCGCAATGGTTGTATAATTGTGGCAAAGTAGACACAAACGTTTAGAAGGCAAACGTCTTCCAGCATTTTGAAGTCGGAGGATTTAATGAGAATTGACTGGTTTTTATATGAAATGCGAAGAAGAGTGCCTGAAATATTTATGTTATAATAATATCTTTCGAGTTATTGCAATATTTTCTACTTCATTCATGAAAAACATAGTTTCTCTGATTTGTTATGGCTACAACAATAATTATTATTTTGAGGGAAACAGAAATTTATCTCAAAAACAAAATCTGATTGCGTAAGTATGACTTCGCTACACGTACAAAAATTTTTGCTCTAATGTTATAGGTTCACAATTATGATAAATAACAATACCAGAAATTTATAAACATAACATGGAAATTTTATTAGCATCCATGTTATTACTTGATCATTACTAAGACTTATTTTTTGTGACACTATAAGAAACAAATTACAAAACTGTTTCCTTCATTCGCATTTAACAGCATTAAGTTACTTTACATTTGTGTAGAAGTACTTTCATCTAAGGCTTATGAAAGTGACATTTTTACTGTTTATTGAAATGAGATTTTTAATTGAACAGTGTAATTTTATTTGGAATTTAAAAATAGTTCATTGTTATAAAATGCCCAGTAAGATGATAATTATGCAGTTATTTATGTTCATTTATAACAGTTACTTCATAACTAGTTTTGTCCCACAAGCTCTCTATTATTTTCATTAAAAATTCTGATGTGTATACCCCATGATTTCCTTGTACGGAATATCAAATTATACGCATTTTGCATTTCATTTAAACTTATTGGATTAAATTGAATCTACTTCGTCGGTGGCATATAAACCACAATACAACAAATGCATTCTTTAAAATTCATTATATTTGTTTACTATAGCGACATTTTGCCGCTAGGTTCACTTAACAGCGTTACATCTCATTCATTTTATAACTCAGAATGCAAAAAAAAATTATGTATATCATCTGAAGAGTTATCTAATCGTTTCCACACGTCCTATTCAAATACTATAATAAATCTAAAACGATGTATAAAAGAAATTAAATAAACAAACAAAGAAAAGAAGCAATTTTTCACAGACGATTCAGTTAATTCAGATCTCACTTCGCGACATGGCAAAAATACGTAAAAACTCAAAATATCTATATTAAAAATTTCGAAGTAAATCTTAAACACTTAATTCCACGAATAAATTCCAGAATTGATTAAGCATGATTTAATTTGCAATAATAAAAGAAGGCGTTATCTTTGTAGCTGAAAATATTAGTTTCTCTAGATTGGCAACAAATCCACTATTCTGCTAAGTTTCAAATGTCAAAAATATGGCCGGTATGGCCAAAATAATTAGGATTAGCCGCACTTAGACAACTTTTAAATTGTTGATAATTCTGCAATTATAGGATGCAGGTTAACTAAAGGCATAAAAACCTTAACCGGGAGATAAGAACAACATAATTCAATCATTTTTAAAGCAAAAAATGCACAATTCACAAATGTATAAGAATAAAGAAATTTAGCTGACTGAGCCGAGTAACAGAGTGGATATATCTAAACATATATTTATATATGTTTGGTGTAGCCGATTTACCAGAGCACTTCTTTCAAAGTGGATTTTATTGCTGAAAATAGCTTTAAAATATTCCAGTTTAAATATAATTTAATTTGTTACCAGAAATTGTTATCTTACAATTGTTTCAAACGCAGTATGTTTGGAATTGTTTGGTACTGAGATTGTTATACAATAATTTTTTTAAATTCAGTTCCTGTAGAGTTGTATAATTACTCTTATAACTTATTTTAAGGCTTTCCTCGCCATTATCGTCTACAGGCATTTATAAAATTGACTCATGACATGCTGTAAAATCCTTTGGCTGTTAATTAAATATTGTAATTAGACTGTTAAGATACCTTCAGAAGATCAACAAATGTAGCTCAAATATATGCTGTAGAAGTTTTATATTACTGTTAGTTTCATGTAAAAGAAAGTATGTGTCACTTGCTTCTTTACCTGTTCAATGAAAAATATGAATTAAAGATAATGAATATTGTTGATCAATGAAATTTTGAAGCGATCTAGACAATGGAAAATAGCTATTTTTCATCAAGGTTAAACAGAACAGCAGATTATCAAAACGCAATGCATAAATATTGCTAAAATGCAAAAAATAAAATAAAATAAAATAAAAAACTATCCTGAATGTAGAAAGTAGCATATGGTATAAGTACATCCATGCTTCAAAATGAATCATATTATTAGTCCAAAGGGGCTTTACCCCTGAAGGACTATTGTTTTCGTTTTGCGATTTTGCGTCGGAAATATTTAATGTCGATTTACTTTTCAAATTGTTGCCACCAAATATTGCAGCCCTGTATTATATTTAAAGAAATTAAACAATGAAGAATGTGCATAAATGTATGTATGTTTTTCGGATTAGGATAAAACGACGGTACCTAAAGCCATCGAATTTTGAATGACGTAATCCTGCTGCGAATATGGGCATCTAGAAGCCCAAATTTGGAATTTGTTTTATTATCTATTTCATATTTTCTAAAACTTTAACGAATTTTTGAAGAACAAACTCAAACGATTTAAAAGCGAGCAATGGCAACACTCTACGGGGGAAAAATTTTTTACCTAAAGCGCGCGGAACTGTGTATCGTAAATTCTAAAGATAGACTCATTTAAAAATTATTTTACTATATTGCTCTTGAACTGAATTTTATGTTTTAAGTGCGAAGAACATGATATTTAATAAATAAATGTAAGACACAATATGTAAAAAAAAAAACGCCCCTTTGGACGTAATTTAAAATCTGAACCATTTAAGGTTTTCCTTTTTTTATAAGATTTTTAATTCATCATTTTTCAAATACTTTTATACCAAAGACGTTATTATTAATAAATACTATTATTTATATTGATTAAAAGAGTACGAATTAATGGAAAGCTTTAATTCTGCGGCTCGGTAATTTCTCTAGATTTTTTTAACATAAAACGCGAACGTGAAAAATGGCGGGAATGTTTTAACCATTAACTGATCGAAAACTGAACCACTTAATTAATTCATTAATTGATATGAGAGGTAGTTTATCCACTAAGTTAATTGATATGAGTGGTGGCTGAACATTTGCCGTTATCTCGTGTACTTGTTTTACCTTAAATTTGATCGTAACGAAAGAGTGAAATTTAATGCCCACCAGAATATATTTATAGAAGTTATTTTAAATGAATAAATTTAGTAAAATTAATTTTTGCATCATGTAGAACAGTTACAAAAATATATTATTATAAATTAAATTCAGCTTAGAAAATGACTCAAGCACCTAGAATATTTCAGCATATCATTTTTTAAAATATTTGCACTTTCCATTTCGGTTAATTTAACATAAATAGTCGGATAGCTAGAAAACGAACCTGAATATCTCCTTGGATATTTACTTACGTGAAAAAAAAAGCATTACACGATTTTCACCAACCGTCCACCATTTTGCTATAATTTCATTATCTTGGTTACTTACCAAAAGCTGTATAAAAAAATCTCCTTTTCATTCAGAGATCAAAGAACTTATAACAGGAAAAGAAAAGCAGAAATCGTGTACATTTGGCAAGAAATCCTACAACACCCCTACAATCAAATTCAAATCCACAAGACACCCACTGAATTTGAAATTCGTGCTTTATAGCCTTTCCCAGACATCCTAATGATGCTTTGATGCAAATAAAATGGCTGCATGGTCGTTTGTCCGATTTCGTCATCTATTGGCAGCCAGTTTATATTTGTGGTGCCACAAAAAAATTCAGATTTCTGGACAGCAAATGTTACCTCCATTTCTTTTCCTCTTTATGGTGTTTACTCGTAATCATAATGTAAGGTTCAAGAGGACAACGCGTGGCTTAATTTCTGATGAGGTCAATGCCGCTCAGAAAGCAGTGATTGATCGTTGCAGTGGTTGAAATGTACCTTCAATCAATTTGGAAGCCACGTTTCCAACGACAGAATATCAGTTATCTCTTTTAGCATCAGGCATTAGTTACGGTTGTTTAGTTCGTGTAAATAAATAGCTTGCTGTAATTTAGCCATTTTAAGATGTCTTTTGCACTTTATCTGATAATTTATTTATTCCTTTAATTACTACGTGGGTTTTTCTCATCATCTGGTTTGAAAAATGCTACATAATGCTTCAGTAAGACTTTAAGCAAAAAATAAATGTTTCGTACGTGCTAATCAAGACCACGTATGTCGCTTTTCAAGACTTCTCAAATGCGAATTTTCTAAATTTAATTATTAAAATAACACGTTTCTATAACTTTCAAGGCGTATACTATTCAAATGTATGCTAAAATGGAATAACAACACAAACTGTTTAGAGAGAAATCCTGTAGTTATTGTTTTAAGTAGCGATCTCTGAGCCTATAATATTATTTTTGAATACTCGTATTTCCATGTTCTCATTTTTAGTGAGTCTGGTTATTCATTTACAGTGAGAGGAAAATGCCAAATTAAGAAGTAAGCCTAAGTCCAGTTTAAAAAATCTCTTCGAAGTGACTTCAGTCATTAAAAAACGTGCCTTCGGTGGAATCATTCTGCTGTGGAAGTTCTTCAGTACCACATATTAGATGATGACAAAATCATTTTCTGATAAGATATGCATTGTTTTCTTAAGGGGGATGGAAATCCGGTAAACTCCTCGACAAATCAAAATTTTTGAATGCCTTACAAGCAAAAGCTAAGTAATATCAGATCTCCTCGCTGTAGGGTCACTCGGTACTCCTTTGGTGATCTATCTAACTCTTTGAAAACTGGCAATTAATCCTCGTGATGCTGGAATGACCGTGGATTCTGTAGGTCAAAGCATAAGATGTTGATAAATAGTTCGAGACTGTAGACAAAATGTAAGTAAGTACTTTTAAGATTGGACATAGTAAAAAAACAAAGAAATCTCATTAAAAAAATTATTGCATAGCACAATCTGTTGCAAATTCATAAACTAATAATAAAAGATTTAAAATGAAGCACAATAAATTACTGTGACAGACTTATTTTAAAAGAGGGCTCCTTTAAAGCAATGCACTTTTTTAAAAGACACAGTTCAACAGAAAATAACGATCCCTAATTTTCTACAAAAATAATTTATTGCAACGAAATGGGGACTATGAGCACGTCGAAACACACTATTATTCATAAGTTAAGAAACAACCGTTTATTCTATTATAATATCACAAAAATAAGTGATTAAGGACGTAAAAATAAAATTTATGGAATAAATAAATGTTAAAGCAATAACACACATACGTGACGAGAAACTTAACTATTTACTTGGGAAACGTTACTACTTAAATCTAAGAGCAGAATTATGTGACGATGTTTCATACTTGCAAAAAGAGTGATTTACGAAAAGCATTTATGCTTTTCCTAAATCCAATAA
Organism: Stegodyphus mimosarum; assembly: GCA_000611955.2. NCBI lineage: Eukaryota > Metazoa > Arthropoda > Arachnida > Araneae > Eresidae > Stegodyphus > Stegodyphus mimosarum. The sequence goes on along the minus strand of KK116095.1, from coordinate 453,590 downwards.
TTTCTTTGTGAAATATAATGAATGACTTCCACAGAAATCATTTGCCAGATTCTATAAGATACAGAGTTGTTGGATGAGTGGAATGGGTCTGTCACAGGCTAAAACCGTGACCTCTGTGAAGAGAAGGCTGTGTCAAAGAAAAACATGGTGACGCTTTCCGTCCGATGTTGTAAACAGAAAGTCCCTTTACGGAATTCAATATTAATTTGCCGTCTTAAAAAAGCTCTCATATATTGCCTATTTAATTAACTCAAACTCTCAGAAAACGAGTTTTATTATTTTTCATTATTTAGGCTTTCAGAAGACATTTTAATTAACTTCTTGCATAAATATATCTGGAAACACTGATGAGGTGAACAACTAACGATTTGCAGTATCTTACGCTTAGATTAAAAATCTTCTTATTAATCAAAAAATGGGGAAGGGCTCTAAAAATAAGAACGATTATAATCAGTATTTTGTTTATGCTCAAGCGTTTGATTTACTGATAAATATTCTGGTCAGGTTTTTAACTAAATTATTTAACAATTACGTCTTTCTGATAAATTGATAATTTACTATAAATAGATGTTCATCGTCTGAAAAACACAGCAATTATTTTATACAAAACGAACTGTAATCATCATCTTTAATATCACAAATATATGCAAATGGAAGCCTTTATGAATTAATAGATATAATTAAATATATTTCACATAACAGAAAATAACACATGATGGAAATCCTTTTTCATTCGTGGTGAATTTTGTTATTATTATGAACATATATAAATTTAAATAACAGAAATAAAAGCATACATAAATTTAATAAAAAAAATCTAAATTGAAACATCTATGTTTATTAGATAATGTCCTAGCTAACAAATATATTTTAGAGTAGTGTTTTAGAAACACAAATTATACAATGTTTGAAATTAGGAAAACAAGAGGAAACTAATAAAATTGCAATTTATAATTAATAAAATAGCATTTAGTGCATTTTTAAATATTTTCTTGATTTACAATTACTTGAAAAAAAAGGATTTTCTTATCAAGTAATTTGAAGAATTATTTAAATAAATATTTGAAAATGTATCTGGTATTTTAAGGAAAAAATTGGAATCACAATTGGAAGGTTCCATATGCGTTGTTACCAAGGGATCCGTAATTATTAATATAAATATAAAAGTAAAAATAATTAAATCCTGATTTTGATACATTTGAAAAGGTGCTTCATAATTTCTTGATAGTGTTTAAAAATACAATAATTTTAATATTATAATTTTTAATTATTTTAATGTAGTAGAAATAAAGCAAATTTTCTTAAGAG
>KK116095.1:424027-452266 GCA_000611955.2 Stegodyphus mimosarum | reverse complement strand
TTTTTATCATATATAAATATAATATATATAAAATCATACCATATATATAAAATACAGTAATCTTTAATTTCGACCGTTAATGATAATGGAAGATTGTTATAATCGCTTCTCTCAATCACTGCATTATCTAAAATCAAAAGTTTTCTTTGCATATTGCACACAGAAAGTTTAAGTATCTGGTTGTGCATATTAGAACCTGCTGTTCATTTAAACAACATGCAATGATAATCTTCTTTCCATTTTGATAATGATGTATTTCTTTATAATTAAAAAAAATTAAGAATAGAAATAGAAGCATGCCTAAATACAGAAAATAATACTAATTCACGCATTCATACTTAAATTCGATAATGAAATAACAAACAAATAGATTTGAGAAAAAAAGTTTAAAGGCACAAATTATACCGTTTTTTTAGTTAAAATTTTTGGACGAAAAATAAGAAAATTCCAATAGAACAAACAAAATAATTTATTCTTTTAAATATTTCTTGTTTACGATCATTTGAAGCAGAAACTTATAATAGTACATTTTACATTATTCTAATCTGAAAAGACGCATAGGAAACTTATGTTTTTGCATAAAAGTAAGCATACATGTCTGAAGTTTTTCCAATATATTTTCTTGTTTTTCCAAACAATTTTTCTGAATAATTGATTTTAAAAGTACAAAGTTGTATACGTCCTAATCTTATTGAAGACGGGTGACCAGTATTTTTCCTGTTTGTGACATAATTATAAAAAAAGGATTATTATCAGTCTCTTCTGAGATGAATGATACTGAAGTGAGAAACATTAAAATTTACTACTCACATGACATCTCTAATAAATGTTCTCTAGAAGTAATTATTTTAAAAAGGCGGCACATACTTGTAGAGAAAAGGTAGAATCCTTCCTTTACTCCACAGTCATTAGGCAGAGGGAGTATACTATTTGCTAGAGGGATTTATGGCACACTTTGTTTATGAATGAAGTTTCTAAATTCAGTATATATTAAAAACTACAATGGAGGCTTTTAAGTCGTTAATGCTTAAATATATACGCCTATTCGATTGAGCCATGGCTAAAATGTTAGAGCAAAATAAAATATACTTTTAACCATAAACCTCTTTCTTATATTTAAAATGCACTAAACTTTCACACTCAAGCAAACTGTTGCCATTATTAAACCCTTATATCAGCGTTTTGCATCGTTTTATCCCTTTTTTTAGTTGTTCATGGTCATGTCATATCTCAGACTGAAGATTTAAGTTTTCAAAATAAGTTGCAATTTTATTTAGGGAAAAAAAAAACTGAAAGGTTTCAGATTTTAAATTACATCCAAAGGGGCGTTTTTTAACATTTTGCATGTTACTTTTATTTATTAAATATCATGTTCTTCGCACTTAAACCATAAAACTCAGTTCAAGAGCAATACCGCAAAAAAATTTCAAAATGAGTCTATCTTTAGAATTTACGATACACAGTTCTGCGCGCTTTAAATAAAAAGGTTTTTTTCCTCGTAGATTGTTGCCGTTGCTCGTTTTTAAATCGTTTGAGTTTGTTCATAAAAAATTCGTTAAAGTTTTACAAAATATGAAATAGATAATAAAACAAATTCCAGATTCGGGCTTCCAGATGCGAATATTCGGGTGGAAACGTACGTTATTCAAAACTGGATGGCTCTAGGTACCGTTGTTTTTATCACATTTGGAGAAATATATATGCGTTTATGCAGATTCTTCATTATTTAATTTCTTTAAATATAATACAGGGCTGCAATATTTTTTGTCAACAGTTTGAAAAGTGATTCAGACTTTTAATCTTTCCGACGCAAAATCGCAAAACGAAAACTGTAGTCCTTCAGGAACAAAGCCCCCTTGAACTAAAAAAGAAAAGAAAGTAAAAGAAAAAGTATATCCGAAAGGTTTCAGATTTTAAATTACATCCTAAGGGGAGTTTTTTTTTAACGTTTTGTGTGTTACCTTTATTTATTAAATATCACGTTCTTCGCACTTAAACCATAAAATTCAGTTCAAGAACAACAGCGCAAAATAATTTTAAAATGATAATATCTTCAAAATTTCCGATACACAGCCTCGCGTGCTCGTTTAATAATGTTTTTTTTCTGTACTGCGTTGCCATTGCTGGCTTTGAAATCATTGAATTTGTTTGTCAAAAATTCGTTAAATTTTACAAAACATGAAATCGATAATAAAACAAATTCCAAATTTCAAATTTGGGCTTCCAGATGCCAATATTTGCAGGAGGATTACGTCATTCAAAATTTGATGGCTCTAGGTACAATTGTTTTATCAAAATGTGAGAAACATTTACACATTTATGGAGATTCTTCATTATTTAATTTCTTTAAATATAATACAAGGCAATAATATTTGGTGGCAACAATTTGAAAAGTGAAAAATCGCTTTTAGTGAATCAACACAAAATGCCAAAACGAAATTAACTGTCTTTCTGGGTAAATTGTCCCTTTGGACTAAAAAAAAGCGATACGATTTTTACTTGCTGCAAATTCTTTCTAATTTGGATATCTAACCAATTTTAAATTAAGCCACGCAAGATCTTGTTTAAGGAATAGATTTACTTGATGAGAAAATAATGTAATTTTGCTCCCTAGCTAGATTAATGGAGATTATCATTTCCTACTTTAGCGTCAACGCCACCTAATCACGCATGCTACGATGTCCGCCAATTTACTAAATACGTTAATTATGCTGTCGTAAATCATAATTATGCGATAGTAAATCTAATTTTCTTTTTATTTAACTATTCTTTATAGTAAATTATTATCTTTGTTTTTATTTCTAGCCATGAGCCTGCCGCCTAATGGCAGCCAGCAGTCACCTCACCACCATCTGCCACCTTCTGAAAGTCCATCCTCCTCTCAGCAGCATTATCCTTCTCCAAGCCGGCGCCAGAAAGTATGCGGAGCTTGCGGAGATCGCGCCAAGAGTTACCACTTTGGTGGCATCTCCTGTGATAGCTGCAAAGCTTTCTTCAGGAGATCGGTACAGAACGAAGCTTATAAGAACTTTCACTGTCCCTACGAAGGGAAATGCGAGATCACTATTACGTCTCGGAAGTGCTGCCAATACTGCAGGTTCAAAAAATGTTTGTCCATTGGTAAGTCTGTGTTTTTAGGAAAAGCTGAATGTCAACAAGAATTAATGATGCAAAACATAAATTAGTGCCATTATTATGCATTCTAAGAATACATCGATTGAACTAATGCATATTTTTATTACAAAAGATAATTAACTTGTAATAATTAGTTTTTGTAATACTTTTGTAAAATATTTTGCTTTGATCTACAAGTAGAATCCTTTTTAATACCTTAATTTGTAGTCAAATAAGAATAAAAATTTGTGCACCAGATCATTCACTGCAAAAAGAATTATTTTACTCATACAAAATTCTTATTAGCAAAGTAAGATATTACACTAAAATTTCTAATTGAAATCGATTGAGAATTTTCCAGATGCTTAATGCAGTCAGTTCAAACCATAATAATACGCTTTCATTTAGTAAAGTATTTTCTGCAAATTCCCATGCTATTATATGAAATCGAAAACGTGTAAAATAATTGTCTTCAGTTATATAACTAATTAAAATATGCTCTAAACCGTGATATGTAAATGAAGTAATTGCCTTCTATTGAAGCAATCGACTTTGCGCGTGATAGAAGGTTTAAAAATGAGACAATTACTAGATTTGCTTATTGATAATTTAATATAATGTTTAGGAACAGTTGTAAAAGGACTCTATAGTTCAGCTTTCAAACATCGTTATGCATGATATTTATGAAAATATATTCTCTTCATAAATATCTCTAAATTTCTTTAACAGGAAGGCAATATTTTATATGTTGTCTTTCAGGAGAAGTACTGATCGAGAAGTGTATCTGTGTCTACCAGCACATTGTACGTATATCGTTTGTATTTAACTATTTTGTAAATAACACAAAATTTGCACTTATTGAATAAATAGACATAATATATTTTTCGTCTAAGAGTCTAAACAAGCATAGACTTTTCAGAATCAATTACGTAGCTGGTATGAATCAATCAAATATATTCTTGTCATGTTTAGCGAGATTATTATATACACTCATGTCCATAAATTAAGGATAATGCAAAATCAGGCAAAGGAAGAGTTAGAAGCAAAACAAATTTGACTTATTTGTAAAGCTTTTATTAAACAAAAGTGGGAAAGAGCAACAAAAGATGCTATATGTTTGACATTATTAAAAAAATTAGCGATTTTTCTCTCTGGAGCAAATTACAAAAAAGAAACCTATTTACAAAAAACCAATATTACATGGCTGGTATGATTTTTAATACATTGTATGTCTACCAGACGATGCAATACAGTCCGTACAACGCCTAGACATGCTGAGTATCAAATCATCGATCTGATCTTAGGGGATATTACACCACTCAAAAAGCAATGCTCTCCGAAGTTCCGGTAGACATGTAGGAGGAGGTTGATGGACTGCAACTCGTCCGCCAAGCATCTTCCACACGTGCTCTACTGGATTCAAGTCCGGTGAGAATGCTGGCTAGTGCATACGGGTGATATCCTCTGATTGAAGGCATTCGCTTACGATGTTTGCACGGTGAGGACGAGCGTTGTCATCCATAAACACAAATTGTGCGCCCATGGCGCCCCGAAACAAACGTACATGTTGTTCCAGAATGACGTCCCGATAGATTTGGCTTGTCATGGTTCCAATTTGAACATGCAGGTCAGTTCTGGAACCCAGAATAATTCCACCCCAAACGAGCACTCCTGCACCACCGTAACGGTGTCGTTCAATGATGTTTTCTAGGTGGTAAGGGTACCTGGAGCTCTCCATATGAATGTCCGGCGAGAATTAGACTGCAAGCTAAACCTGGACTCGTCGGAAAACATCACACAAGCCCACTGTTGCGGTGTCCACAATGCATGCTCTCTCCTCCAGGCTAACCGCAGGCGACAGTGAGTTGCAGTAAGTGCAACGTGTCTGACAGAGCTACGAGCATACAGACCAATCTGCTCTAAACGTCTGTACACGGTCTGCCTTGAAATTGTCGTACCAGTGGCCGAAGAGAGCTGACGAGACAGGTCTGAGGCTGTGCTCCGCCTGTTTCTTTTGGCAGTAACTGGCAAATACCGGTCCTCATTCGGCGTTGTAACTCTGGGGCGACCTGTGCTGTAACGTCTACTCACATTACCATCATCTTGGAATCGTTGCCAAAGCCTGGAGATGACACTCTGGGCAATTCCAAGTTCGTCTGATACTTCCAGTTGGATACACCCACATTCCAGACGGCCGATAATTCTACCACGTAAAAAATCATCCAAATGAGTCCTTTGTGTCATAACTATTCGGCAATTGTACTGAAATGCTTCTAAAGCGCCTGCGAACAATTTTACTTCTTTGCCTGTATTCCTTATATATGACTCTCTTACACTCTCATCATTGTGACGTACCATCGGTGTCATCTGGTTACTTCCTGAAACTTGCATATGATTCTTGAAGATGTGTGGAGTGATTTTACAGGTGATATATTTATTTTAGAGTTCGATTTCCGGGTGACTCCGAATTATGCTTAATTTATGGATATGAGTGTAAATGTGCAGATTGCAAAACTTTTTAAAGTTTAATACAACTATTTATATTCTCTCAGTAACTGAATACGATTCATTAAACTTCTTCAGTTATAAATTCTAATTTATTAAGCTCAAACTCTTCACATAGTTGTCTTAAAATGAGCGTTTTTTATTGTGTCTTGAATTCTTTAAGAAATATTTTAACATATACTCAGATAGGTTTGGGTATTTTAGTAAACAATTAGACTTTTCACAATCCATGTAATGAAAAGAGTTTTCCAGAAATTCTTGAAAACACTTCTGAAAAAAAGAGCTTTAGCAGAAAAGTGAAAAAAAATCTTCCAGAAATTAAGCGATCTTCCAGAAAGAATTTTTTTAAGTGCGCAAAGAATTGCCTTTTTTATTCTCTAGTTGATATGGAAGGAAGAAAATTGAGAAGTTTATACATCATTTCTGTTTCAATGGACCATCTGCCCGACACTAGATTGAGTTACAATGAAAAACATTTATTTAAGGAAACTCTTGCACCCGAAATTAATGAAAGTAATTAAATGATTGTTTAACCTCGCATATAAATGAGCTACTTCCGTACCTAAAAAGTCCTTTCATTGATCAAACCTATTCTTAATTAAAAGTTGTCATGCGTAGTAAACGACAGCAAGCAGTTGAGTCACCATAAATTAGGATGTTGGATAACTTATTTTGTTATGACAAAGGATACTAGGACGATCTAGCTAAGGGAACGGCTAGCTTACAAATTATGTGCTGAAAGAAACTGGCCGTTATTTAACGTTACACAGTAAAGAAACACCTCAAATTGTCTGTAGCCTGCTCGTTGAAGAACTTAATATGAACAACCGTGCTTCGTGATTTCAGCGACTTGGTCATTCGTTGGCATAATCTAAATTGGATTAAAGTTTATTTAGCTTGTAGAGACCTTTTTAAAAGCACGAGGGAATGCGATAAAACCTTATTAGCTGGCAGATTTTATTTTGGCTTAGTAATGCCAAATTATAAATCGGTGTGTCCGGCCTTAATTATCTCAAAGTCTATATACATTGTCATAGGATTATTATTTGATGTATTTTTTAACAAGATTTTGCATCTCTCGATTGCCAAACCCTGTACAAGAAAATGTACTTAAGTACTATGCACTACATTATACTTTCCGTCTGCCAAAAATATATAATGATGATTGTCTTAATGTCTTCTACATACATTAAGTATTACTACCGTATTTAAACTTAGGACACTTTTGAAAATTAATATTTATTCAATAATATTTCATATAATACAGATATACGTTTTTTACAATTAGTGAGAATTTTAAATGATTACTTTTTTGTAGAGAAGCTCCTTACCGTTTCTTTCCGTTTTTCATATATTCGAATACAAGCCGTTATATTTGAAAGATATCGCTTTATTTGGAAAGCATAAAAACAGATGAATTTCTAACATTTCAAATAACGCATCAAATAATGTTTTCTACAATACTCAGATATTATAGAACATTTATAGCATTATAACACGCAATAAAACATAAATAAGTATGTATAAAACATTATAAATAAACATTATAAAACATAAATAAGCATATATTTAAAACATTATAAATAAAAAATTTTAAAAAAGATTTGATTTTACTTTAATTTTCAATTAACATTTCTTTGTAATTACAATAACAAATTACAATCAGCTCCGGATAAACCAGCCGCGGATCAATACGATCCTATCGGAAAAAAAAAGAAAAGAAATTATGATTTTTTATTGCCGAACGTTTGAAAATTTTTTATCATAAACCACAGTATAAAACAAAACTGTCCACTGAAAGTATAAAAAGAGAATAATAAAGATGCTTAGTTAACAATAGTGATAACAAATCAATTCTGGCAAAAAAAGAAAATTTTCTAATGGATTCTTTGTGCGCAAATTTGAACTCAGTGACATTGTTCAATTTTGCTTAAATACTGTTCTTTAATCCCATGTACTTATAAGGTAGTTCTCCCGCCTTCTTAGCATGCCTTCGTGATGTAATTGTCAGCACACTCAACCCGCATTCGAGAGGTCTGGGGTTCGAGTTCCGGCGAGGGCATTACTCATTTTTTGTATTTCAAAAATCCTAATGATTCTACAGTGGCGCCCGAACTAAAAAGGTGGTGAGTGATGATTCTTCGCCACCAAGATTTCCCTGATCCCCAGTCGCTTTTTAAAAGGGGGAGTATATAAGGTATTTCTTCGGCCTTTTTAGCATGCCTTCGTGGTGTAATAGCCAGCTCACTCGGCGCTTATTCGAGAGGTCCGAGGTTCGAGTCCCGGCGAGGGCGCTGCTCATTTTTCATGCCTTCTGCTTCGAAATAACCCAATGTCTCTACACATATTAAAATTTTAATTTCTAATGATGTTTTATCTACCGTTATTTACAGTGTCTTCCGTTTCTTCGGAATATTGATTTGATTTATGAAACTGAATTAACATATTCTCTCTATTAAATTGCTTGAAAATATTAGTAACTTAACAGTATTTTTATGTTGATTATAATAAACGTTTGCCCCTTTTCTATGATTTTTAAACTATTGAATTAACCATGATCACTGAACTATTTATTTTACTATATTCTGTCTAATTTAAATTAAAATTTTTGTACAGATAATTGTCTCTTTTATTATGCATTTTACCACTTTCTTAAGACTTTTGCCGCCACAAAATTTGATCGCTTTTTTTAAACAACTGATGTAGCTTGAACTTATTGTGGCAACTAGTGAGAAATTAACTAGATCTTCGAACGCTATCGTATCTCACAGCTGGAGCGAAAAAAAAGACAGTGTGAAAAATGAGGTAAATGAAAATCACAAGCACTCAACTTTCAAATCAACAATTTAGGTTTCATTAAATGTTATTATTCGATATTAAAATAAACTGCTTCATAAAATCTATATGCAGAATTAAAAAATATTAGTATGAACATTTTGAACTCATATTTTATAAACTAAAAAAAATATGATTTTTATTATTATTTAACGAAATAATTTCAAACTGTTTAACGTCTTATAAAAATAGTTCGGAACGAAACGATATAGGATAATTTGCAAAAACGATTTGTGACTAAGTATATGTGAAGGAAATGCAACCACAATAAATTAATATATGAATAATGCATCAGATTAATAAATTTTATTTATACTGAGAAAGACAAAAGAAAACTAATTAACATTGAGGGATTCGGGGGTATTCATGGAATTCTTAGACCTGCATATCATAAATCTTAAAAAATATTTTAAAAGTACATTTATATATATGTTTTAATAGACGAATCATTTTTCTATCATTTAATGAGCCAGCTTTTATTTCTATACTTGAACGATTGGAGTGCTCATCTGTCAAAACTCCTTGAAGTTTAAAATATATCTATCGTTTTCTATTTAAAATTGCTATCCATCCCTCATTTCAGAGCATTATTATGTCTCATATACATTATATGCTTAAAGATAATGCAATTCGATATTTAGTCATCTCCTCACGAATATCCTTCATAAATCAGTCGGGAATGACAACTCTAAAAGCAATTTTTAAAATGCGCTAGTAAAGCATTCTAATTTTGCTTATTCAGTCACATTATTCATCAACCAATGAGTTATCCTAGAGATTGAGTGAATATAAGGCATCTGAGACCACACCCTCCATGAAAGCCTTGCTTTTTGTTATATGTACAACAGCAGAGTGTTATTGTTACTGTATTATTATGGTTTTCATTTTTTTTTCTTTTTGCGGCTTAGGTATGGAAACAGGATGGGTTATGACGGAGGAGGAACGCCTACAGCTTGTGAAAAACAGAATGGAACGTAAGCAACGACAGGGGGCTTCCGAATCTGCACATCAAGCGACAGAATCTGGTAAGAAACCCCATCGGACTACTTCTTTCTCTGAGTATGAGCCAGACATTAATGACTTACCTAAGTACCTAGGTCCCGAGGATATGCGAACGATTGAAACTCTCGTCAACGCTTACGAAGCGAGTTACACCGAAGTGCCTTTCAGCGAACATCTGCACAAAGTAGGTTCTGCATCTGGCAGAACGCGAACAGAAATTCTTGATATGTTCTTTACAACTGTGAAACAGTTTACGAATTTTTCGCAGAGGCTGGATACCTTTAGCAAGATTCAACAACATGATCAAGAAATATTACTTAGGACAGGTGTCCTGGAACTGTGTTTTATTCGAGGTGCGTACGTCTATGATGAAAAATTATCTAGATGGCCACACATAGGAAAACCCATGTACCGTGATTCGCCTACACTAGACGCAGAAGATATCAAAAAATTGGTCTCACCAGAGTTATTCACTAAGCATATGGAATTCATACGAAGCATTAAAGAACTCCATCCGGATGAGGCGACTACAATGTTGCTTTTGGTAATAGTTCTGCTTTCACCAGACAGACCAGGTCTTGAAAATGAAGTTTTAGTAGCTGAGGAACAAGAAAAGTTCTATATTCTTATGAAAAAGTACATGCTTTGGCGTTATGGAGAAGAAAATACTTTAATACTGTATCCTAAGCTTTTGCTACGGCTTCCCGATTTGCGGGAACTTAATGACAATCATACTGACTATAATTTAAGATTAGGTTCCGAAGAAATACAACAAATTCAACAAAAACTTTCGTCCCTGAAGATTGATTCCTGTTTTCAAAGATCCGATGTTACTAGTAGTAATAGCCCTGCTCCGAGGGGTTCTTCAACTCCAGGACCTAGTGGAACATCTGGATTTGAAATCGGATCCCGCACTCCTTGGAGCTTGAGAAGGGATGTTTTGAGAGCCCCTTCTTCTCCGTATTCACAAGAGGAAGAATCGAGTTCTAGTGAAAGTTCAGACAGAATGTTACCTTACAGAAGTTAAGAAACGAACTTAATTACAATGCAAAATTTTCTTCATGTTTTGTATGGTGTTCTGTGTTTTCACAAGTTTTTTTTTTAATATTTTCTTTGTTTTAACTTAAAGGCAGCTACATCTGAGCATTCGAAGCAGTTTAAATGTAGTGTGTTACGGATATAGAAGGGTTACACATAGTTAAGAAGGTTGAATTTTACTTAATTTATTTAACATTTCTCACAGTTCAGTTACTAAGTACACGAACACAGCAAACTTAATCAGCAACAAATCACAAAATAATTTGACAGAATTCTGAAATGGTATAATTTTCTTTGTACTCTAGTGCTTGTTGTAAATGATTCCTAAAGGACATGATGCGTTTTAAAAATTTTTTTATGTATCTGTCTGATTTTTTCATACTCTTCTGTTCAGAAATCAATAGCCCAAAAAACGTGTATTTTAGGAAAAATTATCAAACACTAGTGCTTTACATCCAGCGCATATATGTAATTAATTAGTTTACCATTAAACTGGCACGAATGAAACTTTCAAGTTACATAATCAGATCAGTGTGTAAAAAACTCCAGGATTTGGTTCGTTTCATTGTTTGTTTATTATTATTTAATTTTCCTCCCATTTTCAAAATTTTAAATGATAATTTCTTTTGGTTGAAGCATTTCAGATATATTTCATTGATAATTTGGAGACATAAATCATTGTTATCTTCGACCCTTATGTACACGTCATTCATAGTACTTATTATGTAACATCTTCCAATCGGAAAAAACATTCAAGCCTTCAAATTCTGTTCTGAATGCTCACAATAAGCTGTAAATTAAAAGAAAGCAGAAAGATTTGTTAATGGTACAATATAATATGTGTGCCTTATGAGCTAGAATTCTAGTTTTATTCTGGCAGTATGGGAGAGATATTGTAACAGGGAGCAAAACAGTGCGAACTTTTTAAAAAATGTGAGCAAGTTTGCGCACAATGATCTCTTGTTAAAATATTACTGTTAAGTGACACCAAAGTTATGACATGCTTGCAAAGTTATCAAAGTTAAATTAATTCTTGCTAAAACAATTATGTCTTTTGTAGGAAATTCTAATTTTAATCGTAATTGTAGGAAAACTAGTTGTAATAGTAGGTTAAAAATTAATGTTCCGTCTGTGTTTTTAATTTAGAGAAGCATGCACTTGTTTTTAACAATTGAGCTTATAGAGACGCCTTTAAAGATTATAAAAACTAGCATTTATTTTTGATTAACAGTGATAAATGAACAAAGATCGTATATTATTTAGTTACAACTGTACGACAGATAAAATTTCTATAGTTTCTATAATTAGAATTTATGTTGAATATTTGTTTGGACATTAATCGAGTTATAAGAAACATTATGAAAGCTGTATTTATGAAATATGATGAATAACGCAAATGCTAATGACAATATAAAATATTTCCAGACTTTTAATGAGTTGTTACTTTCATTATTTTTCTGAAAAATTGATTTATCATTATAACGTGCTAGTACACTTGTTAAGTACGTGCACTTGTTACTGTCAAATTACTAATTTAACTGGACGGAAATACATTTTAATATGACAGAACATGATGGAGATTTGAATTATTAGTAGATAATTAAGAAAGTAATGGAAATTTTATACGCAGTATAATTATTTAATTTAACTGCTAAATGTTTTACCTTGAAAAGGTTTTAAAATATTGTTATATTTGATGTAATTCACTAGTATGCAGATGAAACCTAGGAATTCTAATGAACAGATTTGTTCCATTTAACATTGTATAAAATTTATAATTAAATGGGTTACATTTAATATTTGTTACATATTTCGAACATTTAATCATTTCAATAAGGTAGTTTTACAGGATTTCTGAATATTTGCTTTTTACTAGACTAAAATTTTAAAAGTATTTCTTTGAAATTCTTTAAAATATAAGATTTAAGAATTTAATATTGTAATATAATACTAAGCATAAACTATTTTGGAATTTCCGTTGCATGTTGAAAAATGTTAATTGTAGCATAGGTGGCAATTTAAGCTTATAATATGCAAATTACTTTCATAAGGACTAAGATTATATTTCTATATTTCGATTATGAGTATTCGATCATGAAACTTACCAGCTGTATTAAGTATAATTAATCATAATCTTACATATCGTGCCTTCTGATTTTTTAATCAATGGCTTGTAACTAAAATATCTAAGTGTCCATTTGTGCTATGAAACTTAAAGAAATTTTATGCAAATATTTAAAACAGTTTACTTATAGAAGGTGGAATGTTTTACAAATTTTGTTAAAGTTATGGGCTATGTAAATGTAAATTATCATATTATTCTTGTTCATAAAATTTAAATTATTCTATGTATTTTTAACTACAGAGAAATATTATGTGGCTGAGAAAAAAATTTTAAGAAATTGCTTTTTTAAAGGGCATGCTGTATATTGTGAGAGATTGAAACTGCTTATTTTTTGTAATTCTGCGAAAAAAGAATTACTTTTAGAGACGTATTTTTTAGTGATATTTTTGTAACAGAATATAATATTGATGCAGTTTGACATTTTATTTAACGTTTGAACAGTGTTATTTATTAAATTGTTGTTGAACTCATATTTAAACAGTGATATCCTATGAAAGCATTTGAGAAATATTCTCAATTAAGCATATTCTCATGCCTGATGTGCAGTACTTAAGTTTTATAAATGGTTCGGAAAATGCAATGGTATGTGATTGGTTGGTGAAATTTAAGTGCTGCCATATATATGAGCTGTGATGTGATAGTGAGTGATCGTGTGAGTGCAATTTATTCACATGTCAATAAACTGATTTATACATTTAAAGACTTGAGTGTTATTGATTTATACAACATATATATTCATACAACATACAACAAAAAAAATGCATTACATCTTTTATAAATCTGAATTTTGGGCAAATAAGAAATGTACATCTATCAAAACAACTAGAAAATTCAGGTACAGTGAACTTTGTAGCCTTGAACTATTAAAATGTGGGGGGCCATAAAATTATGTTAATTTGAAAGTAATGTGAAAACAATAATTCCAATGCCTTCGTGGTGTAGTGGCCAGCACGCTCGGCGCGCTTTTGAGAGGCCCATAGTTCGAGTGGTTCATGAGGGCATTGCTCATTTTTCATCTCTACTGCTCTCATAAAATATCTAATGTCTCTACAGTGACGCCCAAACTAAAACAGGTGGTGGATGATGATTCTCCATCACCAAGATTTGGCGATTGAGTCCCCTAATCCCCAGCCGCCCTTTAAAAGGGGGAGTATATAAGGTATTTCTTCCGCTTTCTTAGAATGCCTTCGTGGTGTAGTAGTCAGCACGCTCGGTGCGTATTCGAGAGGTCCGTGGTTCGAGTCTCTAGCAAGGGCACTGCTCATTTTTCATGACTCCTGCTTCAAAATAATCCCAATGTCTCTACAAGAAAGGCACAGATTGTACCACAGATTAACTTTCGCAATCGCTTGCAGGTATTTTAAATTAACTTGAGATACCTTTGCAATTACACTGCAAGTAGCGTAGTCTGAGATTACAACACTTTCTTAAGCTGGTTCAGATAGTTTACCGGCGCTTATTTTAAAACGTCAGCTAGCAAGGCGTTAAGGCCGGAGCACAACATAGACAGAGCTCGCGAAGTTAAGTAACAACAAGACGCGGCTGCCAAAAAGTTTAAACTAACCCTCAGCTTAAATACACAGTAATGTAATTTGCATTCTGGTGAGAACTGCGGAAAGAAGGAGTTATAATAAAGGCTTAAATAATAATAATTATTTAATTAACATAAAATTCCTTGCAAAGTTTCCTACTTCTGACAGAAAGTAATAAAGCAGCTTATAGCTTTTTTACAGTGTTAATTATTAATTTGAAGATTTTGTTTACTTTTCATATGGGTTGCGAACGAATACCGTAACTGCATTAGAGACAGAAATAGCTTCCAAAGAATTCACTTCATTCTGTAACATTTTATATGCTCATATTTTCTTTTTTGACAGCTGTCGTACTATAATCTCCATATATATTTCTTTCTACAATTACTCATTTTAAAAATGGGTAATTAATTAATGTGTAATTCCTCTTATTCATAATGATTACAGAGAAAAGTACATATTTATTCACTCATTATTAACAAGAATTGGGTTATGCTATAAAAAATACTGCTATTCTAAAAAGATCATTCTTTATTTTTGGTCTTATTACGCAAGAATTTATAAATTCGATTTTTGAATTTGGAACTGATTAATTATTTTTCTTTAATTATAATTCTTAAAATGTCGGTGTCAAAGAATAGTTACAAAATTATTAATAATTAGAAAATATAAGAATTTTATTAGTCAGTATAAACTAGAGCCTCAAAACTTTTCCTAGTTTTATTTGATAATTTATTGTTTGTAGATTTTCTGAATTATACGTAACGAGTGAGTTTAATTAACATTTGTTAACGAGTTTAATCAGCAATGGTTTGTAAATTTAATTTAAAAAAATCCTCGAATACTGCAAAATGATTAAAAAATGCGTTGAATTATGCAAAGATAATTATTATGTTTTTCACCCTTCTTTCTGCGTGCCTTCGTGGGGTAACTGGAGTCATATTCGACGCGTATTCGACAGGTTTAGGGTTCGAGTCCTGGAGAGGGCACTGCACATTTTTTACGTCCCCTGATTCAAAAAAATTAATGATTCTCCAGTGGCACCCGAACTAAAAAGTGGTGGAAGATAATTTTCCAATGCCAGGATTTGGCGATTGGGTCCCTTAATCCCCAGAGGCCCTTTAAAAGGAAAGTATATGAGGTATTTTCTCCCTCCTTTTCGCATGCCTTCGGTGTGTAACTGGAAGCATACTCGATGCGTATTCGAGAGAACCAGGGTGCGAGGTACGGCGAGGGCATTTCATGTTTTTCATATCTCTGCTTCAGAATAATCTAATAACTCTACAACTGTGAACACATTTTTTTTTTCAGATTAAAACTAGTGCTGGATACTAGATAACTAGTAAAAGTTATGAAGTTATATATAAAATATAATGAAAATGTAAGTTAAACTAAAAATTCGCTTTTTGTAATTGTTGTTATCGTGTATATGATATAACCTATTCAAATAGTGCCATGGGCGAAGATCACAGTCTTGGCAATCTGCGGAATATTATCATCATAGAGTTTCGGTTTCTTAAAAGAGGACCCCAATTTTTAACAAATCAGCGAAGATGGCCGGTAATCAAGTACGTGTGCAGTTGTCAGTTCTGTGTATGGACAGTTATCATAGTTCCTACAGATTTTCTTAACCCCCTCTTTCAATTTTCAATCCTCTGTGATAGTCAGTTCTACGTCTGATCAGTGGTTTTCGTTATAAGTCGATCTCCATCGATGTTATGGAGTGGCGTTTTATTGGTATTGGAAGTTCCTTCAATGTGTATTTGGCCACAGATTCTGCTTCCGAGAGGGTGACATTTACGCTAATATTATTGTTGATATTTCGAGCCCCTTTTGCCAGTTTATCTGCGTTCTTGTTACCTGTGATGCCCCTGGACCCCGAAAAGGTTATTATTAATAATAACTCAGTCTTTTGGTCGCGATAAACAATTCAAAATAATCACTATAAGTATTAAGAATTACCAATGGGGTTTCCTAAATATAATTAATTAAAAATAATAGATAGAAGTCCAAATTTTAGTGTCACGTGATATGAAATGCATAAAATTACGTAAGTTAGCAGATTTATTGGCAATGAAACTTGGTCAATGTAAAAAAATATAATAATGATTATTTTCATTTATAACATACATTATTTTTTATTGCATCAAATGATTAGCATTATATACAAAAACTTTAAGGCAACAAAAAATGCAAACAAATTACTTTACAAATACTACAATGGTATTACATTTTAACAAACTATTTATTTTGGCAGGAAAAGCGACTGTGAAATTTGAAGTTACAAAGGGTTCCTGAATTTTTACATTTGCAGGGATTAGAGTTACCATTGTTTTATACATGTAATATTGAAATACTTGACTATGTAAATTAGTATTCTTACAAGTACATTCTCTTAGATTTACTTCAAAATCTGTAAAACGTCTTTGAACTAAAAGCTTCCTTGCAGACAATAAAATGGTTTATATATAAGTTGATGTAAAATACCTCGTTTAGTACCCAGTATATGCAAGCTTTCAGTTTCCTTAGAAATTCGGACAGCTATGAATCCAGCTATCAATCTTATTTCTACCTACTTCTGGTATTCTTATCCGAGCGGTGTCTCCTAAATTAGTAGTTGGAAATTATAACTTCAAAAGCAGTAACATTTTTTCCTCTTCCTTATTTGTTGACTTGAATATTTTCTGAGTCCCAAGAAAATGCAGTAGAGTGCAAAAGAAGAGTCTTTTTTGTTTTCTTCGCAACTTCCATTTCAGTACCAGCCAAACTTTTCTCTATTCACCGTCGGTCTTTTCTACTTCAGAATAACATATTGTGTTTGCACACTTTTAGAACGATTTCTGGGCTGTTAATTAAAGTCTAAAACTTAAAGAATATTTTTATAACTGAGGCCTGTTAGCGTTTTATCTTGACTATAACTATGTGACGTGATTTCCATGACAGAAGGTTTTTTTCATAAAATTTTCAAGGATATATATTTCCGTTCTTCTTCCTCTACTTTCAAGAATTCATCAGTCGTGGTAGTTTGCACTTAGAAAGAGTCCATTTCAAGAGATCAAAGGCCCAACAATCTAATAACTCTACAACTCTAGGTGAAACTTTAGGGAATTTCGCAGGAATACATTAAAAAGGTATACATGCCATAGTATCAGTCTTCAAGGTATGCAATGGTACTTCTCAAAGTATGACTTACTGCTTTGTCTTGATGAAGTTTAATTCTTCTAAGATATTGGGGGAAAGAAATGGAATTTCTTCTATAAATATCTTTTGTAAACTTTCCCTTGTAAGAGTTGAGTTGTTCTTGTTGAGTTGGTTTTAATATTTTTTTCAGTTTTCATACTTTTAATTTCCGATTGTAAAAGCATCCTGCGACAATCATGAAACCCATACTGAAACTTTCTTTGCATTGATCGTATATTATTTTCTTTTCGTTTTATATTCTAAATAAACTCTTTATACAGTCATTTAGATAATCCCATGTTTCACAAAGGGTCACAATGTATTTCCATTTTCTCTCGATAAATAGTTTTCATACAGGGTTCTACAAATTGCTCTGTGTTGAGCCATATATCTCTACAAAACTGGTAAACATTATATTTTGCGGCTATTATTTTATTCATTGTTGCAACAGATGTATTTAAAGACTTTGTAATTGATTTCTGCTTCGGAGGATTTTCTTTTGGTATCAACTTTAGAAATATTAGAAACAGTGCTTACCTTTTTCAGGTATTCGTTTAGAGCCTTCTTTCCATGTATTCTTTTTTCCAAGTAATGATTGATAATTTTCCCCTTTTTTCAATTAATAATATTGCTTATTTTGTATTTAAAAATTTTAATACTATGCATTTCATTTTTTAATTATGGAACTGGAATATTTCTCTTCGAAAAGTAAAAAAAAAATGTCCTTCAGTACACAGCTTGTTTACATACTACATTTTGCAAAAAGAATAAATTTCAAAAAGGCAGATAATATTTCTCATTTTAAATAATAATCGGTTGCCAGAAATTTTTATTCCAAAACATTTGCTTTCTTTTAATTTATTATCAAATTCCTTTTAGAAATGGGTTTGTTTCTCCCCTTTTACCTGCCCAACACTCCTATTTCTGCTTTTGATCGGATCTGCAACATTTATTAGCTTCAAGTTTTCACTCGAATCTCTCAGTTCCACTTCCATATTGTCATGAATCATTGCGCCTATAAATGAACCATCAGTTGAGTTACTGTCTGAAGTTGGACATCAACATTAGACTTTTAACCCTTCAGCACACGCTCCCTTTTCTATGACATTACCACACGCACCAAGTCGATTTAACGCTAATTTTTAGGCTAGCTTTTCAGTATTAATAGCATTTTAAATAAAAAATACCTAAACAGGTTACTTGAAAACTTTGTTAAGCATCATTATGTATTATTTGTTTTAAAAGGCAATTTTAAAAGAGAAAGGAACTACACAGTCCAGTCACATTAATGTGACCATCTGTCAAAAGCCAGAATAACCACCTTTCGCAGAGCGGACTGCTGCGAGACGTGCAGGAAGAGAGTCACATAGGTCCCTGAAGGTGTTCTCTGGGATGTTGAGCCATGCCGACTCTAATGCCGTGGCCAGCTGCGCTAGATTACGCGGTTGAGAATCCATGGCGCGAACAACTCGATCGAGATGGTCCCACAGATGCTCGATTGGGTTTAAGTCAGGTGAGTTTGCTGGCCAGGGGAGGACGGTAAACTCATCCTGGTGCTCTTCGAACCACGCACGTACACTGGCAGCTGTATGGCACCTCGCATTGTCCTGCTGGAAGATGCCATCATCCTGAGGAAAAACAATGCGCATGTAGGGGTGAACATGGTCCGCAAGGACAGATGCGTACTTGTATTGATCCATTGTGCCTTCCACAATGATCAGTGAACCTAGAGAATGCCAGGAAAACATTCCCCAGACCATAATGCTCCCGCCTCCAGCTTGGACCGTTCCGGCAATGGTTGCAGGGTGGTTCCTTTCAGAGGTTTCACGCCTTATACGCCAACGTCCATCTGTCCGATGGAGCATAAAACGCGATTCATCCGAAAACGCAACCTGTCGCCACTCAGTGGACGTCCAGCTGCTGTACTGGCGTGCAAATTCTAGCCTTCGCCGTCGATGAACAGCAGTCAGCATAGGTGCACGAACCAGGCGTCTGCTTCGGAGGCCCAGACGCAGCAATGTTCGCTGAATAGTACTTTGGGAGACACTTTTGGTAGCCCCTTGGTTCATTTTGGTGGTCAGTTGCTCAACGGTAGCCCGTCTATCTGCCCGAACGCATCTCCGCAACCGTCGTTCGCCTCTGTCATCTGTGGCCCGTGGTGCACCACATTTGCCACGTCGCTGATTTTGGACAGTCCCATTTTGCCATGCACGGTACACTTTTACCACGGCGGCACGCGAACAGTTCACAAACTCAGCCGTTTCGGAAATGCTTCCACCCTTGGCCCGAAAGCCAATGATCATGCCCTTTTGGAAGTCGGATAAATCGCTTCGTTTCTGCATTACGCCAACGATTGAAATGTTTTCCGAAGCCCTCACACACCCTTTATATACGCTCAACTGCACTGTGCTGCCACCTGCCTTCTGTGATTGATTATTTAACTCTGATTGGTTAACTGCCTTCTGTGATTGGTAACATTTGGTACATGGAAAGTACGTGGTGGTCACATTAATGTGACTGGACTGTGTATTTTAACTTATCTTTGATTTTATATCCCTTTTTCAACATTCATTCGTTTTCTGCCATTCTGAAACTTTAAAACATATAATACCTACAATTGACGATATTTTGCTTGCAGGAAAGTGTGTAGGTAATAATAAAATGAATATTTTGAATCATGTTTATAATTGAAAGTTTGAGTAAAAAATTTGATGCATACACCACATGATTTCTTTGTAGGGGATATTAAATTATACGCACTTTTTGCTGCATTTCAATTAAACTTATTTCCTAGAATTTCATTAGAGATATAGTTCTCATTCAATAAATTCTGTTCTCAGTTCGCGCCAAGGCAAAAATACATAAAACCTCAAAACATCTTCATTAAATTTGAAAAATTTAGAAAAAAAGAAAACAAGCAATTCGGCCAGCAGGAAACAAGGCAGATTTTTCGGTGCACAAAAATGAAAGCTTAATTTTGCTTCCACTCGGCAAAAAGACACTGAAGATGCACAAACTGAATTCACTATTTAGTTAAGTTTCAAATGTAAACTAATGTGGCTACTATAGTAAACAAAAATTATGTTTAACCGCACTTAAACAACTTTCAAATTGTTGATAATTCTACAACTATAATATGCAGGTTAACTAAAGGCATACAAACCTTAACCGGAAGATAAGAAACAACACAATTTAATCATTTTTAAAGCAAAAAATGCATAATTTACTAGCATATAAGAATAAAAAACTGAGCTGACTGAGCCGAGTAACAGAGTGGATATATATATATATATTTGGTGCGGCCGATTGCAACCAAAATAGGAGGTGCATATCTACATGTTATAGCAGTCCAATATATAAAATTTCAACGTTCTGAGGCTACTCCTTTTTGAGTTATGCCAGATACATACATACATACGTACTTACGTACAGACACCACGAAAATAATCTCTTCAGAATCAATTTTACATCAGTTTTATAATTCGATTGGGAAAAAAGAGTTCTTTATTCTGTCCTTACATACAGATCTCAAGCGAAAACATCGTTAAATTTCATTCGATGGGGGTTAAAATGGATATTTTAGTTGAAATGTGATATCCAGAATTTTTCGTGATTACAATACTTCCTTTACTTCGTACAAGGAAGTAAAAAGGCTTAAACTTTCACTATTGAGCATTCATATTCAGCAAAAACATTTATTTAATTTTTTTGCTTATGCTCATAATATTTTTTTATTCACCGAAATAATTTTTATCTTCTTTTTTGTAAAACAGTTGCAGTACATAATAAATGAATGGGTTTTGCACAATGATTTATTTCATTCTTCGCAAACAGATTAAGTTTTTCGATCAGATTTCTTTGAACTCTTCACGTCGACGACGAGCTGCAGATTTCTTCGGAAGTTTTCCTGGTCTGTCATCTTGGTAAATTTAGAATCCCTTTAGTTCTAATACTCTGTGGTAAATTTGTTCTCTCAGATGTATCATGGAGACATTCGTTATGTTTCGTTGTGATGAATTTTTAGTTTCATTGTTGAATTTATAAGTAGTATAAGAATTACACAGTGTAAAAATTTTCATATCACATTTTGCTGGTTTGCTGTTGATGGCAATGCACTTTTGAAACATATTAACTGTCTTTTCAAAAACGTTTCTTATTGGGGTTAACCCATGAAATTCTTTTCTTGCTTAATGACTGTGTATGTCATTAATTATGTATGCCGCCAATTTTTTTGTTTGTCGAAGCATTTGCCAGAAGATCTGGCAGCCTTCATTCATACTGAGTCAGGTTCATAATGTCAAATGACTGCGGAATGTTAGCAGACCCAATGCATAAAACTGACCCATACAGAAAAAAAAAATGGTTTTTAAAATTTCTATTTCTAGGAATCCCTCTTATTAGACTACCCAATAAGGTACTGGAAGTGACAGGCGCAAGTTTTGAGAAATTCCTAAAATATCTGCGAACAATACGAAACATACACTGGTGTGCAAAAATTAAGGACGAAGACGAAAAATTAGCATATCAGCTGAACGAAGAGAGAAAGCGGATAGAAAGACCAGTCAGGAGATTAAGTAAGGTGATGTACGGTAGCACATGCGCAGATATGCAGGTAGACGTAATGGGTGTCTGAGTAGTATAAAGCATGTTGTCGGTGTAAGATCAGTATTTCTGGCAAAGAGATTGCACGAGGTATAGCAGTTAAAATCACACCGAGTTGCTGCCTCAGCGAGAAATGGCGAATAATCAATCTGTTAGACGACATCTGGATGCTTTTACCCGAGGTCGAATCATTGGGAAGTTGGAGGAAGACCGCAGTGTGCCAAGTGTGGCTGCAGAGTTCGGAATTGCTCATAGCATCGTTTCACGACTTTGGAGACGATTTCAAACTACAGGAACAGCTATCCGGGAGTTTAGTAGTGGTCGTCCACGAGGAACCACACGGGCAGATGACCGGTATATTGCTTTACAGGCCAGAAGAAACAGGCGGCAGAGAGCGGGAGAAATCGCTAGACACACGACACAGGCGACTGGACGACCGATATCGCGTTTTACCGTGGCCAGAAGACTGCACGGTGGTGGTCTGTTTGCACGACGCCCTGTACGGTGTGTACCTCTAACGCCTGCCCATCGGAGAAGGCGTTCTCTGTGGTGCCGGGAACACCGGAATTGGAGAGACAATGAATGGGGACGAGTACTCTTTACAGATGAGAGCAGATTTAGTCTGAGTTGCGATTCTAGACACATACACATCTGGACAGAGCGGGGAACACGCAATAACCCCTTCAACATCATCAAAAGGGACTGTTTTGGAGGTCGCGGAGTTCTCGTTCGAGCAGACATAATGCTTGGTAGCCGGACCGACCTTCATATCTCCCAAGGAGGTTCGTCACCTGGGACTGCTATTGTAACGAGGTTCTTCTTCCTTACATGCGTCTTTTCACAAGGGCTATGGGTCCTCAGTTCCTCTTCATGGACGACAACGCTCCACCTCATCGCACAGTTACTGTCGAAGAGCTGTTGGAGAGTGAAGATATTGAACACATGGATTGGTCGGCAAGGTCTCTGGATCTAAATCCCGTCAAGCATGTACGGAACTTACTAGGGAGACCCGTGGCAGCACGTAACTTATCGCCAGTAACGATTCCGAAACTGCGATTGGTGCTACAAGAGGAACGAGCAGCAGTGTCTCAACAGCTCATTAACAACCACATATCCAGCATGCACAAATGATGTGAAACCTGCCTAGCAGTCAGGGGAGATCATATCCCCTATTAAAGACCGGATGTTTCTTGCTGGACACCCATCACAGGGATGTTTCCGCCTTCAGTCTCATTGCGCTCCATGCTACTTTTTCAATAAAGCTTCTTTTTATCCCTCTGATTTCTCTTTTAGTAAGTGTTGCTTACATTACTCATGTCCTTACGTATTGGGGATCTTACGGTATTAAATGTGTTGATTTGGAAAGCTTTTGTACAAAGTTATATTGAAAAAACCGTCTCGTCCTTAATTTTTGCACACCAGTGTAGTGTCAAAATACCCTGTGCGTGTGCTAACCAGAAATTTAACCAAGATATTCTGCATTTATACTCTTGATAAAGTATCAAATGGCAGGTAGTTTTTTAAACTTGCTTTTGGTTTACTCTCAGATATAGCTGCATATGGACTACGATCTGTTCCTGAGTGATATGCTATATTTTTCATAAATTGAATGAATTTTATTCCTTTTCACCACTTTGTTGTATATTTGTTTCAAACCAAGTAGATAACATGTTTTCAACTCAGCCTTGTCACTGGCTATATCTTGGTTTTCCTTACGCAATTTTGAATTTATTCCACATTCCACAAACTTCTTCAATAATATCAATAAGAATTCTTAGCCATTTTCATTTTGCAAGATGTATGGTGCTCCAGATATTGTGAATGAATCCAACAGATGACAAGCCACTACCTTGGATAGTTTTGTTTTTAACCGCTCGTAGCTAAACCATTATCTCCCAAACAAAAGGAAACTGACAAACGTTTGCGGCTGAACTTAAAATTTAATATTTTATTCGTTTTATTCGCAAGGTAAAGAAACGGCTCTTTTTTCATTTTGAAAACTCATTTCTCTGTTAAGTATTTTATTTTCTTTTCTATATAACTTTTACAATTATTTTTAACGATTGATCAGAAATTAGCACCTGAAAATACTTTTCTAGCTTTTTCATTCCAGTTTTGATGTACTGATAACAGAATTAAACTCTGTTATGGAAAACCTATGTTATGAAAAGTCCATACTAAGAAAACAGAAGTTTTATATAAACGCTACCAAATTAATTATTTGAAACTAATAAAAAGTTTTTGACTTTAAGAACTTTGTTTTGAACTGAAAATTTCTTCCATGTAATTTAACGAAATTTTCTGTTGCATTTTTACACAAGCAACACTAGGTAATTTATGTAACTATACGATATTTTTTATTCAGCTTACTTAGAAAGTCTAGAAGAGTTAGCAATTATAAAGGTAAGAATTATATTCAAAAAACCATACCTAAATCCAAAGCACGCATTGCTTCAAAACGGTAATAAAAATATCACTACACCTTCCGAGCACTTTCATTATTTATTTCATTTAAACTGAATGTTTTTGCACTGTAGCATATTCTTCATAGAAAATAAATAGAGAAAGAAAAAAATAATAAGCGAAAAACAAAACATAAGCTAAATTAAACTATTTGATGAAATAATGTTAATTAAGCATTTCCAATTTGAATTACGGCCTTCTCTCCATAGATTCCTTTTAAAGTAATTGCTTCAATGCGTGAGAAAAATCTGTTTGAAACTACAACATAAGACATTTATTTGCTTAGCGTGTATAGCAAATATCATTTGTTAGACTGAGTACTCAATCATACGTTTCTAGGTCTCAATACCTAAGAACTACAAACAGAACAATTGAGTAAAAGAATACAAGGCAATACTTAATAAAAAAAATATATCGTCTTTATCCGTTGACTGATCGATAAATGTGTCGATTGTTGTGCCTGATTTAAGATTCTTTTGTGTCTGTGATCCTTATGACCTTGAAGGTCTCAGATACCTATGTTCAAGAACGGGGTGTCTCCAATTGCTATATATTACCGGAAAACTGTTGTTGAAACAAGCGCTTCAGTGTAACAGCATCTCATCAACTTCACGCAGTTCAGAAAGATTTCAAAGTTTTTTTGTTCTGCTTCATCTGTCCATTAGAAGGGGCGCAGAGTGACAGGGTTTATTGATCTGTTAAGAAGGGTACAGCGCACAACAAAAAGAGTCTCTGCATTCAACGATTGTGTGAATGTGATGACAGATTAGCTTCTGTATGATTATTCTAACTTGAAAATAGGCGTACTGGAAGATATTAATGCAGGTGTTTAAGATGGTTAAGAGATGCGAGAGGTATATTTTTGTTAAGTGGTAGAACTACGCATGATGGTTACATATTTTGTAAGTAGAAGTGCTGATTGACATTTAGCTAGCAAGCTTTCTCAAATACGATCGCTGCCCCATCCGCCCCAGCACGGAGCATCTTAGAGCCGATTGATAGACATGTGAGAAGTGCTTCAATAATATTTTGAAATATTTTCGTCCGCAACACTTTTGTTTTGGTTTTCATTTTACATTTTGGCTACATGTCTGCTGAAAGATATTATGTTACATTGTATTTTATTGTTAGCTTTAAAAAGAATTTAGCAGAGTGCCATTTGAAATAAATAGAATTAAAGAAAAAAACACACTGAAGTTCAACAGGTGTGAGGAGCCGATTTGACAGAAATTTTAAAGCATCGTATTTGTTTTATTAGACCAAAGGGGCAATTTGCACATAAAGGCTATTAATTTAGTTTTGGCATTTTGCGTCGGTTCACTATAAATGTTGGTTCATTTTTTAAATTGTTGCCACTAAATGTCGAAGCCCTGCATTATACTCAAAGAAATTAAATAATGAAGAATCTGCATGAATGGATGTACGTTTCTCGAACTGTGAGAAAACAACGGTATCTATAGACATCAAATTTTGAATAAGGTAGTCCTCCATTCTAATGTGGGCATCTGGAAGCCCAAATTTGGAATCTAGTTTCTGTTTCATATTTTGAAAGCATTTATGAGTTTTTGATAAAAAACCCAACGACTTCAAAGCAAACACTGGAAAAAACATTCTTATCTGGAAATTCTAAAGATATGCTCTTTTTAAATTATTTTGTAATGTTGTTGAATCGAATTTTATGGTTTAAGTGCGAAGAACATGATATTTAATAAATAAAGGTAATACACAAAACGTTAAAAAAACGAACGCCCCTTTGTGCGCAATATAAAATCCGAAAGCTTTCAGATTTTTTACTTTTTTTATTGTATTTTCTTTCATATATTTTTAATTTTTGTTCTCTGTTTCTAATTTTTAAAAATGTGTTATAGGATTAACGATAAAAGACATGGCGCTCTAAGGCTTTACTGAAGCTTTGACTTGGAGTTTGATTAAAATATGTACGATGAAAAAAATTAAAATTACATAAATGTTTCAAATAACATTTTTACTAATCACAGAAATGTCATTTATTTTAACATCACATTAAAATGAAGAACGTAATAATTTTTAAACTACCTCGTAGGGATTTATATTTATTTTAAATAACCAATTTAATTTAATTTTATGCTTACTTTCCTATAAGCCTTCATTTCCCCTAATTGTCAATGCCAGAATATTTAAATTTGATAGAGTGCGTGAAGTAATGCAAATTCTGCTTTAAGGAGAAAAGGTTTAAATACCGACTTCTGGAAGGGAAAGTTAGTGTGGGCGAATATTGTATTTTTAAAGCTTCAACTTCTGTTCAGCATTTATTGCTGGTTAACGTGGCGTAACAGCTATTACTTTGCTGCCACTAGATTTTCGACGCTATTTTAGGAAACAGGATATTCTGAGTCCTGCAGCTTAATTCTACTACTTGTTCTACTATCTTGGAATTTTTAATTTAGTTCTTGTTTAATTTAGTTCTTAATTTTAAATTTTGTTATTTGAGTTACCGCCCAAGTGAGGCGTAGTGAGTTAGCGTCAAGTCGACGCATTGTGAATTTTAAAAGAGGTAATAAAGGGTTCTTTTTACCCTACTCCTGTGTGGTTTCTACACGCATTTCAGCTGTTACATTACAAGATAGACCAGAGGGTCCTACAACCTACTAGCTTAAAACATTTGCTATGGAAAAATTAGCCATGAATTTTATTTCATTTTTTGTCAGTGTCTCTCAGTGAATTTAATTCTAAATTTTTTCAATATTTCAGGAATGTGTATAACCGTATAGTTCACTTCGCATTACAAAAACCTTTTCTGAGTGACAAATTAAAAACCCCAGCAAACAGGAAAATTTCTTCCTTTAATCTGAAATTTTGAATAGATAATAATGAATGCTGATTGGATTTTCTTAAAATTTAAATCATAAATAAACTTTCGATCCTTAAACTCATCACTTTGCCTCCTATAAGCATCCCTGAGGAGAGTTTCAGACATGAAAGGGTCTTATAGAATTGATCATTAGACCAAACCAATAATTTTCCTAAATATCTAATTAAATATGAATATTATTGTAATTAATAAATCAAAGTTGATTATTAAATTAGCATTTGCCAGAGGTATTTTTGCGTTTTCCCTTATTTTAATTGCTGAGAAATAAAACATTTCATTTATTAGTGATATTGAAATTTAGGGATGCTTCTTACAATCGATGGCGTTTTAAAATCGAAAGAATAAGGTATATGTAGAACAAATCTAGGAAAAAGAAAGAAAAACTCGGAGAAAAGCAAGAAGCAGATGTGTCTAATAAAGTGTCAACTGCCATCACTGATGAAAAAGAAAGCATGGCGTGTGGCCTGTAAAGGAATACGCAAATAACAATAAAAATTAAAAGAAATATGCGCTTATTATACTGCAGCGTCATTTATCCGTTTAACATTTATTCCTTTTCCCAGTTATGCACTTATCAAACATACAGATAATAATCTTAAAACACAAATTTACTCTCAGAAAGTTCCTCCAATATGCACGAAAAAGCGATTATATTTTTCTTTAAAACAAAGTGCTATTGTAATTGTTATTCTGGGCTGCTGAACATCTGCCTCGGTTTTTAAATGCGCATCTTTTTACACTGTAAAATATTTTTGTCAGTTAAATGGGCCTTCGAGTTACCCAGCATTTACTGCTTGATATACACTCATGTCCATAAATTAAGGATAATGCAAAATCAGACAAAAGAAGAGTTAGAAGCAAAACAAATCTGACTTATTTGTAAAGCTTATTTATTAAACAAAAGGTAAAGAGGTAAAAAAGATGCTATATGTTTGATATTATTAAAAAAATTAGCGATTTTTTCTCCCTGGAGCAAATTACAAAAAAAAAAA
>KK116095.1:406626-423057 GCA_000611955.2 Stegodyphus mimosarum | reverse complement strand
ATTCTACCACGTAAAAAATCATCCAAATGCGTCCTTTGTGTTATAGCTAGCACTGAAATGCTTATAAATGCCCTGCGAACAATTTTACTTCTTTGCCTGTATTCCTTATATATCACTCTCTTACACTCTCGTCATTGTGACGTACCATCGGTGTCATCTGGTTACTTCCTGAAATTTGCATAAGATTCTTGAAGATGTGTGTAGTAATTTTACAGGTGATATATTTATTTTAGAGTTTGATTCCCGCGTGACTCCGAGTTATCCTTAATTTATGGACATTAGTGTATTTAAAAATGAAAGAAAAGACCTTATACATTATTAGTGATATAAGATATGTAACAAAGACGAAAAAAAAATTATCAGCCTCAAATTTTTATCTCAGTAACAGAATTACTAAATTTGTAATTTGTTTCGCATTTTAACTCATATTTACAATTCAGTTTTTAATTAATATTGCAAGATTTGAAGCATAATTGAAATTGAGAATTTTTTAACGAAATTTGTATCATAATATTTCTTCTTACGCACGGGTTCGTGGATTTGAAGTGATTAACGACAACACTTGATTAAGAATGAAACACAATTTATTAGCCAGTATTCTCAGGACAGCTCCCAAATCCCATTTACAGTCGTCGAAGAAATACTATAAACACGCTGAAACAATCAGCGACACAGCTTTCAGGCTATCAAATTATAACGCTAAGGACAGCTTCAGGGCAAAGCACCAGAGTACTACTCCCGACTCTGGTCGGTCGTTCTCGGAACTCTCGAGACTCTCCACGAGAAATCTCGAGACTCTCCACGCTACAACTCGCGATGCACCCGACGCTACACTAGAGTACAACTCCCGACTCGGTTCAGTCGTTCTCGTAGCTCAACACACTCTAAGATAAAACTTGACGATAGCACTAACTCAAGGCTGCTATCACACGGCCGTTTGTTTCGGAAGGACAACTGTTTGGAACAATTTTTCGGCTTTGTCATGTGATATACAACAACCAATCACCATAGATCACTTTGGGGTTAACATATAAAGGGGAAACTGGTTCTCTACTACAAACACGAAGGCTACCAAAATTAGTTATTTTTAGCTTGATGAGGGATTCGAAGCTGATAGCTGATTGGGTGAAAACGAACAACCTGCAATTTTTACCGAATGGAAGGAAAAAATCGCCCGTCTTTCTTTCAATAGTAAACCAGTCAGAAAAGTTGTCCGAAACAGTTGTTCGTGTGAAACAAACGCCGTGTGATAGGTGCCTAAGAGACTCTCTCGATGCATTCGACGACCAACTCGGCCCTAGAATAGGAGATACACACTCACTGACTATTAACTGACTCGTAACTGATTGACTTTCCGCGTACCAGCAGGGTTTATATAGCTTTTTGCTTCGATCGAGAACATTCTGGGCTAAACCAGTAAGAAATAGTTCCAGCAGGTTCTCCATCTGTCTATGGCATATCGGCAATTTTGTCGCCAAATGTCGCAAATTGGGGGATTTCTCGCCAAATACGGCAACTTTGCTTTCCCTTGCCATTTTCTGGCAACCCTAAACCTGCTTTGCGGGGAATTACCGCGCCTGGACACTTCGTAACAATATGAATGAAAATTTGTAGAAAAATTTATTTTTAGAGCGCATTCTTTGTTTAATTTTTTTAAATATGTTGTTATTGGTATTTATCATAAACATATATCAGAAAAAAATATAAAAACAATAGAACACAGAAGTGAAACTCCAAAAATTTTTCTTTAGAAAGAGACGATTCTATTTGTCCTAATAAAATAAATAAAAAAAATCTGAAAGATTTCAGAGTTTAAATTACGTCCAAAGGCGCGTTTTTTTAACGTTTCGTGTGCTACCTTTTTTTATTAAATATCATGTACTACGTACTCAAACCATAAAATTCAGTTCAAAATCAATATCGCAAAATCATTTTAAAATGAACATATCTTTAGAATTTCCGTAAGTCTCGTGCGCTGGAGATAAAAATGTTTTTTTTTTTCCGTACAGTGTTGCCATTGCTCGCTTTGAAATCATTTAGTTTGTTAATCAGAAATTCGTTGAAATGTTACAAAACATAAAATCGATAATAAAGCAAATTTCAAATTCAAAATTAGGGCTTCCAGATGCCCATATTCGCAGTAGGATTACGTCATTCAAAATTCGATGGCTCTAGGTTTTATCACAATGCGAGAAACATGCATACATTTATGCAGATTTTTCATTTTTTAAAATTTAATGCAGAGCGATAACATTTAGTGGCAACAATTTGAAAAGTGATACGCCGTTTTTGTGTTTCCGACGCAAAATCGCAAAACGAAAGTAATAGTCCTTCGGGACTAAATCCCTTTGGACTAAAAATAGACAATTATATACCGACTATATTTGTCTGACAACTTTTAATAAATGCTCATAATTCTGCGCTACAGCATGATAAATTTGGCTTATTTCTGATCATCAGTTCCAGTAGTAACAGAATATGGTGATGAAAATAAACATTTAATTTTATTTCATGTAAAATAGAAGTAATCTATATTATATAACAGAAATAATTTATAACGTAATAATAATAATTTTCCTCTATCCATCAAGGACTTTGCTTTAATGTGACTTCTAGAAATACTGCGCTTGCAATCACTGACAAGTTTTATTATCTGGGAGTTACATTGACTCTTAATTAAATATTACCGTGAGCTACTTCATAATGGTAGCTCATACTTTGGAGACTATTGACGTCGAATATCTGGTTTGCAACTGATCACATGTATACAAATGAGCCCCATTCTGGTGTTTGCAGAAGGTCAAGAGTGTTTTTGCCCCTCTTCTGCTTCTGTGTTTCTGAATAGCTGTCGATAGAGAGGTGAAGGCTATTCGAATTACATTGAAACAATCATTGGCTTTAAACAATAAATGTGAGAAAATGATTTCGCTCTCCGATTCTCAGCAGCCATTCACGCTATTAGTGCAGCAAACTTTCTTGTATCAGTTCAAGTTCTTCGACGTCGGGAATTTCTTTGACTCTCGGAATGCTCTTATGTGAATCTGTATCTGACATATCCTTTGGGAAGCTAGAACTAATCTGTAATGTATAAGAAGAAAGAATGTTAATGAAATGGATCATCTCTACAAAGAAATAGTTTACAAAACATTTTATTTCTCATAGAATAAATGATAATTATTATATTTCATGAAACATGAAATATGATTATGACTTTAAAGCAATTACATCATCCACAGATTCTCAATAAACCTAAAATTTAGAATCCACAGGTTTTCATGTATTTTATTTTTCCGACTAAAATATTTATTCATGCGTAAATATCTGAAGATTTTTCTTCTCTAGATAACTTCTTCACCTACCACATTACATTTGAAACACATCATCCTAGAGAGTGGGCTTTGATTGTAGCAATAGTTTCGATCTTATCTTTCGATCGAAAGTGCATCTTATGCTCATGAGTTAATTCCAACTTCAGGAGTAAATATTGAACGAAAGATTAAAAGCTGTTAAATTTCCATTTCCTTTCTTTAAATTTCAGAGTAATACATGAAATTTTTAAGGCTTTTTCCAACACGTTTCTTTGACATTTCGCATTTTATATCAACTTATAAAAGTCGTCTAATTCAAAACACCATAAATGTATCTTTTTTTTTAGTTTAGCTTCGGAAATGCATTAAAATTTCAAGCACTTAAAAACCATGTTTTTTTGTTTAATCCACTGCGTTGAAGAACATTTTATTTAAGTCCAGTTTAATACATTAATCTAACTTACAATAGAAAAAAGTGGTACAGTATTTCTTCCGCATTAAATAAAAGATATATTCAACATTCATTAGTAAAATTAATTTCATTAGTTACATTAATTTCATTTCCTTCATATTCAAACCATTGATTTTTAATGCAGTTTTCAAATTTTGCTACTCTTTAAAACTTTCTAAACGTAGATATCCAATATGAGCTACAGAGCTGCAAGCATAATGCTTGTAGCTTAAAAAGATGGTACCCATGGATGTTGTAAACATGGCAGAAGTCGTGTCTTTACGGCATTGAGACATTCTAAACGTAAGGCGAGCCGAAAGTCCTCTCGTGCGGTCTGGTGGTAGGGGAAGAGGGTTGGAAGTCCATGGGCTGCCACCCCCGTGGTGCTCTCCTTCAAAATTGAGGAGAAGCTGGGTAAAATTATACTGTCACCTATATGGTGCCCAAGGATTTTGCCACGACAGACGCAATCTTATATTCCTTGCAATAAAATAAAAAACTCAATAATATTACAATAAAATAAAATAAATAATAAAATAGCCCATAATAAAATTCGTGGGGTCTTTCTGATTAAGTCAGACAAGTGAGATTTTCACAAAAACAAAAGGATGACACCATCCAGTATAATGATCATGTGTTTTTGTCTTGTTCTTGTAAACTGGCAAGACAGCAGAAATCATTAACTTTTGCTTTTAAAAGCTTCATCGCTTCCTGCACTTTTCTTCCTTTTGCAAAGGAAACGAATTCTTTGGGAGATGAATACAGTTGCTTTGGGAGGTGAATACTATCAATGTAAAAAGTATAGGATCGTACAAATAGTTGGCAGGATTAAACACTAGAAACCTGGACTTATTTTAATACCATAAAAAAATCCAAATACTGGTATGGAAAATGGGTAATCCCAAAGACAGCAGGGATATTTTACATAGCCTATTTTTATATTAAGTAGGTTGACTATCATCTTCAAGTTTCCTTAACTGTTCTAATTGGATGATTCTGTAACAGCACCTTTATATTTTCAAACAGGTGTTTCATTTATTAACTGCATAGTGACCGAATGTACGGAAAGGCATTTGCATTGCTTACAATCAATTTGTCACCTTCAAGTTGAGTTTTGAGACATTAATAAAAAAGCTCAATTCCTTTTAAATATGCTGACGACTTTAACACAACATTTTTAAATATGAAGACAACATTAAGACATTCACATTACTGTAGAAACATGACTCGTCATTTCAAAAATAAACTAATTCTTCTGTAGGTTTCAAAAGGTTTCGTCAAGTAAATTTCAGCCTTGTAATATCAATTCTAGGTCGCATTTTTTGATAAATTCAAGTTTGTCATAATATTTCTTTATTCAGTATAGCTTAATAACATTATAAGAATTAAAATCCATTTCTAACATGCTTTCGTGGGATGAAATAGTCAGCACGTCTAACTAAGACGTGGAAGATTCGGATTAAATTCGAGCGTAGTTGGTATTTCAAGATAACTTGCTCCAAAAAGCCTAATAACTCGACAGTGGCCTCCATAGTAAAATATACTAGATATCATTTTCTCATGAACTTTATTTTACAAAATGGATATCACCTCTCTTCTCTCTTTAAAAAGGATAGTAGAAACACAATAAATTGAATATATTCCTCTCATTGCTCTTTTAATGTTTTGATGGTCATCAATGAGCTCAACTTGCATTTCAGTTATGCATCGCAGAGAATGAAATGAGCACAGCTCGCATTAGAAATTTACGACTGACAGATATCGCGTTTATTTGGGAAGAAAGAATTGCTTAATCTCGAAGGATTAAAGCAGGGATGCCAAAATCCAAATACCAGTTAGAAAACTGGAATTCATCTGCTGGTAAGCTGAGGAAGATATCATCAACAATGGCCCCTACATTTCGTAAAAGGTTTACATTTCTTTCCCTTTTGAAGTTAAAAAATTCAAATGTGATCTCCTATTACCAAAAAAAAGTGTATTTGAAGTCAATAAAATATTTTTATTACTTTCAAGAAAGAACTAATCTATAAATATAGTAACTCTCAAAATGAAAATAACCTTTATTGTGAACTTTGAGTCACCTTCTCAAATTTTCTGAAACTGAAGTGTGATGGATATTTGCGACAAACCTTTCTTGTTACTTTTATGTAAGATCAGAATGTCTGTAAGACTGAAAAACATGAAGGTTAACAAATTTTTATCAATAAAGATATTACCTATAATAAAACCTCATTTAATTGAACTTCGTACAACCAAAATCTCGCTTAACTGAAACGATGATGAAAAATAATATTCAGCCATTAACTCAGGGAAAAGGCGATTAAATGATTCTTCAATAAAAGCTAGTAATATCAGATATCGTACACAAAAGTACTGAATTGAAATAGCGTCGGTAATATAAGTCTAACTAAAATTCGTGTTGAACAAAAATTGTTTTCTGAAAATTTCATAGCGATCAAGAATAGACGCATAAAACATTGTACAGATTATATCAGATACACTTCATCCCCCTGTATGAATATTCGTAATTGGACAATCATTTATTTTGACAGTACTTTCTTTGAAATTCAGAAATATTTATATTCGCATTTTTTATATTAAGTGAGAAATACACTCATGTCCATAAATGAAGGATAATTCAGAATCTCGCAGAAATCGAACTATGAAGTAAAAATTTCACCTGTAGAATTATCTCACGCATCGCAAGAATAATATGCAAATTACAGGAAGCCGTCAGATGACGCCGATAGTACGTCACAATAACGGGAGTGTAAGAGAAATATATATAAGAAACGGTGGCAAAGAAGTAAAATTGTGTAGAAGCATTCTGTAAGTCGCTCAGTGCCACAACCGAATAGTTATGATACAGAGGACGCACGTGGATGAATTTTTATATGGTACAATTGTCAGCCACCTGGAATGTGGGCGTACGCAGATGGAAGTATCCGAGGGACTTGGAATATCCCAAAGTATCATAGCTAGACTTTGACAACGATTCCAAAATGTTGGAAATGTCAGAAGACGTTAAAGTGCAGGTCGCCCCCGAGATGCAACGCCGAATGACGACCGGTGTTTGGCAGTAACTGCCAAAAGAAGAAGATGGAGCACAGCATCAGACCTGTCTCGTCAGCTGTCTTCAGCCACTTGTACTACAGTTTCAAAGCAAATCGTGTACAGACGTTTGGGACAGAGTAGTCTATATTTTGGCAGGCATGTCAGATTTGTTCCACTCACTTCAGTTCACTGTCGCCACCGGTTAGCCTAGAGTAGAGAACATGTAATGCGGGCATCGTCACAATGGGTTCATGTGATGTTTTCCGACGAGTCCGGAGTTAGCTTGCAGTCAGATTCACATCGGAATTTCATATGAAGGACTCCTGGTACCCCTCTGCCACCAAGACAACATCAGTGAACGACACCGTTACGATGGTACAGGATTGCTCGTTTGGGGTGTACTGGGTTCCAGAACAGATCTGCATGTTCAGATCGTAACTATAACAGGACAAATTTATGGAGACATCAGTCTGGAACAATATGTACGTCTATTTAGGGGTGCTATGGGCGCAGAATTTGTGTTTATGGATGAAAACGGCCGTCCTCACCGTGCAAAAACTGCAAAGGGATGCCTTCAATCTGAGAATATCATCTGTATGGAATGGCCAGCATTCTCACCTGACTTGAATCCGATGGAGCGTCTGTGGAACATGCTTGGCTGAGGAATTGTAGCCCGTCAAATAGCTCCTACATGTATACCAGAACTTCGGAGAGCATTGCTTGCTGAGTAGAGTCATCTTCCCCAAGATCAGCTCGAGAATTTGATGCTCAGCATGCCTAGGCGTTGTACGGTATTTCATCGTCTGAGAGACGTACCGTGTACTAACCATCATACCAACTATGTAATGTTAAGTTTTTTTTTTTTTTTTGTAATTGCTCCCGGGAGAAAAAATCGTAGTTTTTACAAATAGTATCATGCATACGCCATCATTTTTGTTCTTTATCTTTTGTTTAATAAATGGGCTTTATGAATAAGTCACGTTTGTTCCGTTTCTTAACCTTTATTTGTCGGAACTGGCATTATCGTAAATTTATTGATATGAGTGTATTTTACTATCGTAGTGTAGATACTTATAACGAAACCGGTGTCATTTCTATTTCAAGTTACGCTGCCACTGAAGAACAGAGACGAATTAAAGCTCACAGGAAAATTACGGAGATGAATCCATATCAGCTGATCATGAAACAACTTACTAACAAACATGCTTACTAACAATTTAATTGTCAGTAAGCATTTAAAAGGGAAAAATCAAAGGAAATTCCTTACTCTAAGTAATTTTTTATAATATATAATATATATATATATATTCATCTGTAATGTTATACATGCGTTTACCAGACATTGCAGGTTACTTTAACTAAAATTACTTACCGTTCATTATCAAAAATCGCTTCACCTCTATTATCTCGGATAAAAGGGATATAATTATAAAATCTTCGAAATACTGCAACAGGAATGAGATCATCAAACGAAATCATCTGGAATTTATTAATTATGATTAAAACAGTAAAATGTTTGCACGAAAATTTCTGTGACTGTCTGTGTTCACGAATTTTAGGAGATGTTCGAGATTTAGGAGATTCTTGAATGTCCATTTCTTTTCCGATCTTTACGTATATCAGCGTATTTCGTATTTTCTTTTACCGTTTAGAAACTTTTTTATTTTTGAAATTTAGGATTATTTTTCAGATTTAAATAATTTTAAAGCTGCTTTTAAACAGAACTTATATACAAAAATTGTTCTATAAAGTAACCCTATTCCAAAACTGAATCTAAAATATTGAATTTTCAACTATAACATCTCCACTTTGGTAGATTTTCGGGAGAAGCAATCAAATGTCAATTCGCAAAATTAGTCTTCGTTGCATTTTAGAGCAGACAAATAGTTTTGATTCAGACTAACTTTCTTTTCTAAGTTTAAAAACCTGCCACATAATGCAGAAAATCTATCCATAGGTAATGTATAGAGATTTACTTATTTTTAGCTATTAAATATTCATCCATTCATGCAATTGTAATGCGAATCGTCATCACCGCACAGCACTTATTTTCTCCACCTCATTTGAAACTGTAACTCAAGCCGAATTTCATTCACGCGCTTTTCATGAAGCCAAAACAGAAAAAAGATTAGGTGCCTCACATCGTCTGCTGCAGCTTTTGTTCCCATGGTTACGAAGTAAGTCGGGGGACGAAAAATAAACTTTCGTATTTTAAAGTAACCGACTAGAGTTATTTTTGCGATTCTATGCAACTCAAAGATTTTTTGTTCTCTTCCTGCAAAATACTAGAACGGATTCTCGGCGGTCGTGAAATGCTTCACGGAATCATTAATATTGTTGCGTTTAACGGCTTCGTGGATTTGGGGTGATTGGATGACAACACTTGATGAAGTATCAAAAACACAATTTGTTCACCAATATTTCACAAGAGAGTTCCAAAGGCACACACACTGAAACAATCAGCAACAGAGCCTTTCGACTATGAGGCTGTAACGGTGAAGACAGCTTCAGGGCAAACAGTAAATACAGCTCCCGACTCCCGATCGCTCTCGGAGCTCAACACACTGAAGATACTCTACACCAGGGATGTCAAACTCATAGGTACACTTGGGCCAAACAAACAAGGTTTAACTTTAGGCGGGCCGCAAAAAAAAAAAAAAATCAGTAATCAAAGAAACGTAGATTTATTTCGAATAATACAATAATAAACATATATATATATTTATATAGAAAAGAACAAGAAAAATTTAATGTTTACGTCCTGATACTTGACATCTCTTCTCTGCTATTATCTTTCCTATTTCGGGAGAAATTTTGTTTGCAGTGATAACTTTCAACGCTGACCCAAGGTGAGCATCATTAATACGGTTTCTAATAGGAGACTTATTACCTTTCATGACTGAAAATAACTGCTCGCACCGATAAGTGCTACCAAACATGGAAATAATTTCATATGCGAATTTTCGAGTATTTTCAAACCTGGCTGGTAAATATTTGTAAAATTCAGGCACGCCCACTTCAATGAATTTTGCTTTCAAATTTGAGTTGCATTGAATCTCGATCACCTCCATTTGCATATGGCTGGGTACTGAGTCAATACTTATTGAGAAAATCGAAGAAAACAAAAAAAAATTGTCTTCGAGGGAACTAAAATCATTAAACCTCGTTTCAAATTCAGTTGTTAAATTTGCAATTTTTTCTGCGTATTTTTGATACGAACAAGTATCATCTAAACTTGATTTGTTCATGCTGCACGTCGGGAAGTGCGTCAAATCTTCATTTTTAAGTTGTTTTTCCCAAAGAACTAGTTGACATTTGAATGCTTTAATTATGTCAAACATGTTCGTAATGATATGATCTTTTCCTTGTAACGATAAATTTAAATCGGTTAAGTGTTTGGTTATATCAACCAAGAAAGATAAATCTTGTATCCATATTGGATCGTAAAACAAACTTACGTCTTGATTTTTCGTTTTTAAAAACTGACATATTTCTTCTTTCAAATCCCAGAATTGTTTGAGAATCTTGGAGCAAGATAACCAACGTACCTCGGTATAGTAGGACAAACCCGAATATTCACTATCTAACTCACTTAAGAAAGCAGTGAATTGACGCTGATTTAAACCTCGAGATCTTATAAAATTTATAACTTTTTTTATATATGACAAAACATTCTCCATATTTATTACTTTCGTGCATAGAACTTCTTGATGTATAATACAATGCATATGATGAATGTTTGAACCGTGAATTTCACTAAGTTTTTTTCTTAGTAATGCTACGAAGCCCTTGTTTTTCCCGGTCATTGATGGAGCGCCATCTGTAGCTACAGAATTTAATTTTGCCAAAGGTAGATTGTATTTCTGCAGAAGTCCAAAAACACAAGTAAATATATCTTCTCCTGTGGTAGTACCAGGCATCGGTATTAGTTCCAGTAATTCCTCAAAAATGTTAAAATTCTTGTCACAAGAACGAAGAAACACTGCTAATTGAGCTTTGCCACTAATGTCCGTGCTCTCGTCACAGGCAATGGAGAAACTTTCGAAACTAGATGATTTTGCTTTGATCTGATCACTTAAATTCGCGGCTAAATCAGTAACTCTTTCCGCAACTGTATTTCGAGACAATGAAATTGATTGAAAAGCCTTCACATTTCCAGGACAAACAATTTCTCCAGCTTTCATTAGGCATTCCTTGATGAAATCACCGTCAGTAAAAGGCTTCGAATGTTTAGCTATCAACTCGGACAAGACGTAGCTTGCATGTACCGCCGCTTCACTTTCTTGCAATACTTTACTAAACATGGACTGTTGCTTTTTCACTCCTAACTTGAGCTCTTTCAACTTTTCTTCTCTCATTAATCCTTCGTAATTGTTATATTTCGATTTGTGTTGTTCGTAATGACGTTTAATATTATATAACTTTGGTACATTAATAGTATTATTACATATCAAGCAGATTATTTTATCTTTTATTTCACAGCAAAAATATTCTAATTCCCATTTTACTTGGAATATTCTATGTTCGTCAGCGATTTTTCGTTTAATTTTACTACCACTTGGTTTTGATATAGACATACTGAATACAAAGGGCTGGAATAAACACGGTTAACGTTAAAAAGTTAACAAAAATTTATTCTTTCCACAAGAGATAAATCAAAATGCTGAAATATTTCTTCAAAAATATTCTAACAATATCACAAAATGTCAAACGTTTAGCAAAAATCAATTCAAAACAGAGAAACTAATTCTATCTCACAGCGAAATCGCTACAAATCAATCACAGCATTAAGTAAACAAACAGTTCGCTAGAACTACAGCTACTACTGAGATGAGTTGTTTGTTCTCGGCTTTTATAAGCTTTATAATTAATTTCTCGAATATACTGGAAACATCTATAAATATCTGGATTTTTGTGGATGGCAACAGCAATTACGAGATATTTATTTATTAGGTATTAAATGCACGCGCTGTTCTATTTTTAACCTTCCAACGCAGCTGTCTTTTCAAAAATCGTCTGCGTTGCTAAGGCAACGTGAAGCAAATTTAATTACAATTCTAAATAAAAGTAACTAATTAAATAAATAACTATGAAATCCGTAACAATATGAATTAAGTAATAATTAATAATAAAGCAAAGTGCATGCACATGCATGCACCAATATATCGTACAAAACTATGATTGGAAAACTGAGACCATGAGTTCGGCCACATTCGGCTATCGGGGGATGCGTACAAGTTCTGAGTGCACGTGTCCCCCAAAAGCCGAAGGTAGCTGAACGCAAGCTACTCACACGCACTTGTAATTTAAGTAGTTTGTGTGTTAGCTCGCTGTGAGTAATCTAACAACACTGAATAAATTATCGTTAATTACTTAGCAGTGAACATTTCATTTTTTTCATCGTCGATATGTTATTTTATTATTATATATTATTATTTGCCGATATATTGGCCGGGCCGCAAAAATATTTGTTGTGGGCCGCATGCGGCCTGCGGGCCGCGAGTTTGACATCCTTGCTCTACACGATAAAATTGACAATGCACTCGACGATACAGTCACAATAAATGGCTATTCTGCTTACAGGCAGGGTTTGTATAGCTTTTGACTTGCCTTCGAGAACATTCCGGGGCAAACCGGTAAGAATTCCAGAAGCTTCTCGTTCCGTCTATGGCATATCGCCAATTTTGTCTCCGAATGGGCGATTTCGCTCAAAATATGGCAACCTTGCCATTTTCTGGCAACCCTAAACAAGCCTTGCGGGGAAATTATCTTACCGTGGCTGGGCATTTCGTAACAATATAAATTAAGCTGTGAATATTTCACAAAATTGCACGATTTATACCTCGATTTTTCGGCTATTATATTATTTTTTTCCACGATAAAAAAGTTTCAGTTTTATCACGATAAAAATACTGTTTCAGTTATGACGTACAGCATCTTTACGGACCGCAATTAACTTGAAAGTAAATGTTGTCTTCGGTTTTCATCTATATTGCTGCCATTGCTGAGAAAACAAACGCTTGTAAAATAATCTTGGTTCTATTCCGTTTACAGATGTAAAGTAGTTTTTAAATATCAAAGCACACAAGCAAACTTTATTTCTTTGTGAGTTGTATCAGTACATGGATTTAAGAAACAAGTGTTCTCATCCAGGCTTTTACAATCATGCTTTGCATCATAAATCGTGAATCTGCTCGCATATACTTGCTTAATGATGCACACCTACGTATATTTTCTTTTGAATATCAATTATTAGTCGTAACACCTGTTCGACACCGTTATTATCACTTCGCAATAACCACATCTGCCAGTTTAATTGCATAGAATTAATGGATCCGAAATCACATCCATTCATTATCGTTCTAACGAGTTTATTTTAAATACATCTGCTCTTCACTTCTAACACGTTAAACGACAAATAGGAAGTTTTAATCAAATCTAAAAACAAACGAATACATTTCAGATACGTGTGCTCCTACAGGAATGATTAAGAATGGAAATGAAGTCGCTATATTCTTTTTAAAAGCTTCGAACTCTAATGCAAATAGATAGAGTTATCCGAGAAAAATGGGCTCGGAATTAATTTTAAATTACTTAGTTTACTTCAAATGTGTCTGAAGAGTGCATTTAAAGAGATTGCAAATTAATGCTTTCAATGTATAAGATGTACGCATTTTATATATTGTTAGGCTGGGTTTCCGTTTTCTCATGTCTGATTTTGATTTGAAATAAAAATTTGCATTTTGCAATCAAGGCAGTGATACGCTGTTACAAACATTCGATAGAATGGTAGTAGTATCTTTGTAACATGACAAATACTCTTTAAAAGTATATGTTATAAATTATGTGTGGAAAGCAATTTATTGAAGAAACCAAAGTTTCGTTTTAACTTGTTGTTTTAAACATGAATTAACTGGTCTTCACGATGGCAGGAGCTAGAAAACTACTTTCTTTTCGTCATCGACAGGACGGCTGGTCCACTGGGTTAGGTGCTCTTCAGCCTGTTGGATTCCGTCGATAGATAAAAATAAATAAATAAATAAAATAAAGTCTGAAATGTTTCAGACTTTAAATTACGTCCAAAGGGGCGTTTTTTTAACGTTTTGTGTGTTACCTTTATTCATTAAATATCATGTCCGCACTTAAACCATAAAATTCAGTTGAATAGCAATATCGAATATAATTTTAAAATGAGCATATCTTTAGAATTTCCGATACACAGTTCCACGCGCTGGAGATAAAAAGGTTTATTTTTTCCGTTGAGTGTTGCTACTGTTCGCTTTTAAATCGTTGAGTTCGGTAATCAAAAATTCGTTAAAGTTTTACAAAATATGAAATAGATAATAAAAAAAAATTCCAAATTTGGGCTTCCAGATGAGCATATTTGGGGGGGAGGACGTACGTTATTCAAAATTGGATGGCTCTAGGCACCGTTGTTTTATCACAATGCCAGAAATATACATACATTTAGGCAAATTCTTCATTATTTAATTTCTTTAAATATAATACACTGCGATAATGCTCGCTGTCAACAGGTTGAAAAGTGAATCGGACATTTATAGTGAATCAACGCAAAATGCCAAAACGAAAACAATAGTTATTCAGGGACAAAGCCCATTTGGACTATATATATATAAAAAAAATAGTACTGTGCCCTCCGAGAATTGATTACATTATTTAGAGCTTAGTACTGTGTCTTTCGGGAAATGACCACGCTAAGCGAGGAACATTGGAAGAAGGAGCAGAATATGAAAGGAAGGTGTATGGTGGGGACCGTTGAGGCTAAGGGGAACACTTTTCACTATTATGGTACATGTTAGGCATACAGTATTACATAATTTACAAAATAGTTTGAGGAATAATTTGTTGATAAAATATATAACATTTAGTGATAATATTTTCGCAATTACTGTCGCAAGTTATGTACAATTAAGTTTAATTACAGAAATGCTATGTATTAGTTATTCACGTTAAGAGTAGTAATACTAATCCTGCTTTAAAGTGACTCTATATCGAGACTATTTTTTTGGGGGGGGATCTGGAAAGTGACACAAACGTATTCGTTTCGAAATTATTACCCGTTTTTCACTCATACTCAGATCGCATGTCACCTAACATCTCGGAATTCATTATCTAAACTGATATGGTCATTGTATAATAAACTGCCTCAAGACTAAGGAATCATTTGTCTTCTAACATTTTGAAAGATGCTAAAGATACGAGTGCGTGTTAACGGTAAAGAATGAAACACTACTTTCTTTTAATTAGGCATTTTTTAAAATTTCTTTTAAATAAACAGAAATTAAGTAATCAATGAGTGGCCAAACAGAGATTAAAGATAA
Source organism: Stegodyphus mimosarum (assembly GCA_000611955.2). Classification (NCBI taxonomy): domain Eukaryota; kingdom Metazoa; phylum Arthropoda; class Arachnida; order Araneae; family Eresidae; genus Stegodyphus; species Stegodyphus mimosarum. The sequence continues at coordinate 407,902 of KK116095.1, read as the reverse complement.
TTCTAAGCGTATTTTATTCTAAGTTTTTGTTCCCATCTATTTTTAAAGTTTTATATTTATATTAATTTAGCATTTGCCAAACAATGGTTCATAATTAAGTTACCGTCTAATGGTACAGTGTTTAGATAGGGCGAACTAAAACCCTGTCGCCCAGATGGTATAGTGGCTAGATGAATGGTGACCTAGACCCAGATGGTGCCAAAGGGACCGGGTTCGAATCCCGGAGAAGAAACCCCCTATTGCGTATAATTTTCCTATGTATCATTAATTTCCCCGTGTATAATACAATGCGTATTCTGTGTCTAATGCGTATCCTGTGCAAAATAATCGTATTAAAATCTATCAGTATAGGGTTTATTAGGAAAGAATTTTAATGTAATAAGTTGATGTGAAGTTAATGTAATGTCAGGGTTGGTATTAATTTGATATGTAATATATAATGCAATGTGCAAATCACGTATCGTAATATGTAATGTAATAAGTAATGTAGTATGTACCGCTTGATGTGAAGTTAATGTAATTCTAAAGTAAGGCGTTATTCGTCTTATTAATTTGAATGTAGTATATAATGTAATATGTAATGCAGTCAGTACTGATTGATGTGAAGTTAATGTAATGTTAAGGTAAGAAGTTATTCGTCTTATTAATTTGATACGTAGTACATAATGTAATGTATTAATTCATGTATCGCAATATACAATGGATGCAACCTGTATAATTGTAATATGTATAAAATGGTGCAGATGACAATTTAATGCGCACCGTGTGCATAAAGTTTATCCTGTGTACAATTAATCTTGTATAATGTTTCACCTGAGCAAAACTAACTCTCCTGTGTTTAACTTAATGCGTTTAATCAGTAAATGTTTAACGATTTAGATACAATATATAAGTAAATGGTTTGATAAGTAGTATATCAACTTGTATTTCATTTATGATGAGAATATTATGAAGGTAATATAATGCGTCATATGTTCAACCGGACCAAGGCACAAATGTAGGGTAGAAATGTATATAATCCATAATCTAATGTATAACCAGGACTTGTATAATCAAATGCAAGTGTTTAAGTCTAACCAGGTATAGTATAGTAATGGGGCGCAGCCCTCCGGCCCACCTGACTGGAATGCTCCAGTCGTATGGCTCAAATTAAGAGCTAGCCCATCTAACAACAAACAATGAAGACAGCGGTCGGTCCGGCAGTGTCCAGAATAAAATTATGTTAAATACAACGATGTAATAACTATCATAGTATAAGCCGAAGCCCAGAAAACCA
>KK116095.1:392999-404237 GCA_000611955.2 Stegodyphus mimosarum | reverse complement strand
TTAAATATATAAATTATTATATAAATTATTATTATAATTTCTTATAATTATTATTATAATTTTTATCGCCTTACTAAAATGTCGCCAAAAGTCGCCAAACTACCAGTTACCATATTCCAAAGATTAGCCGTTTTTCCTTATATCAGTTTTATAGTTCTTCTTATATTTAACCCTTGCACTCCCAGTTAGTATACAGTCATCAAAATAGTGCTGAGCATCTCCAACTTTATTACAAGTTCTACAACAGTCATTATTTTGTATACCAAATCGTTTTAGGTAAGCCGGGAATCGTCCATGACCTGTTATTAATTGGTTTACGTCTATATCATTATAAATATTCATATTGTTACGTGCGTACGGGTTCGTTACAAAATCTATAATTCATCAATTAAACATCAGGTTTTGACATCAGTTTTCAAACTACATACCAAAATTAAAATTATAAAACATCGAAATTATAACATTCAGTATATCAACAATACATTCCTTTAAAATATACATTAAAAACTGACTATTGAACGGATTTTTAAACACTTAAACATCAATTCCCGCTGCTTCTCTATTTGTATTTAGAATCTTCATAACAGTCCTACTGTAATCTATTAAGTTCTTATAGTTTTTCCTTATATCAATTTTATAGTTCTTCTTATATTTAACCCTTGCACTCCCAGTTAATATACAGTCATCAAAATAGTGCTGAGCATCTCCAACTTTGTTACAAGTTCTACAACAATCATTATTTTGTATACCAAATCGTTTTAGGTAAGCCGGGAATCGTCCATGACCTGTTATTAATTGATTTACGTCTATATCATTATAAATATTCATATTTTTATCAATTTTAATTTTCTTTAGTATTCCTTGATTTTTATCTGACGACCCCCAGCTTAACCTCCATTTTTCTATATTATTTACATACAGAGCTGTTACTGATTTCCTTTTAGAGGCAGGAATATAACAATCAAAGTCTCCCTCTCCAAGGGCAGCAGATTTCGCTAATACATCCGCCCTCTCGTTCCCCTTATGTCCCACATGGGCTTTCATCCAGTGCAATTTAATATTATGAACAAACTTTAAACGCTTATAAATAATCTTAATATCATGCAATAAATAATTCTTATGCCCAGGACCCGAGAGGGACTGAAGTACCGATAATGCGTCTGAGTAGACATTAATATTATATCTCACTTTCAGAGTTTTCTCTATCCATCTGAGGGAAGTCTAACCAGGTATATAATGTAAACGGTCTTTGCTAAAGCAAGATACAACGTGTCAATTGTAACTCTTCATTGTATAACGTAATTGCCAATGTATAGGCAACTCTAGCTAAAGGTGGACGTGGTGCTGTACTGATTAACCCAAATGGTAAAGGGACAGTGCCCACGTCCTCCGTCGCTTATCGCTTATCCCGGAGAAGAAATGGGTGTTTCTAAATGTATAGTGTCGATGCGGCATGGCGGCACTTTAAATATGCGACAAGCCGAAAGTCCTCTTCTGGGGATTGGTGGGAGAGGTGAAGGGTGGGAGAATCCCGGATCCCCCCCGTGGTGCTCTTCCTCAAAATTGGGTGTGGAAAATAGAAGTCCAACCTATCTTCTGAGTAGGCTTTGGCAACCATTGTTCCATGTGATAATGGACACGACAACAACAATAACAGAAAACCTTCTCAAGTGGTTTAGACCCTCCCTGGGACCCGTCCCTTGAGGTACTCTTCTTCAAAACTGGGATGGAACAACACAGAGTGATATTGTCACCTATATGGTGTTCAGGTCTCCTGCCAACAATAGAAGCAGTCTTGCACTTCTTGGCAAGATAACATTCATGCGCTTATTCTGCTTAGGTCGGACAAGAAAGAGTAGCCATAACAACAGCAATATACAAAACTTGTTATTCGGAGTAGTTGCAGATGGTAGCTGCAGTCCAAACGTAAACTATTTGATTGTAGGGATATAAGATATTTTTTGAAAGCAAGCGACATGAAAAATGAGCAAGGCCCTCGCCAGGACTCGAACCTCGGACCTCTCGATTACGCGCCGAGCGTGTTGACTACTACATCACGAAGGCATGCTAAGAAGGCCCGAGAAATACCTTATATACTTCCCTTTTTAAAGGGCGACTGGGGATTAGGGGACCCAATCGCCAAATGCTGGTGGAGAAGAATTATCATCCACCACCCTTTTTAGTTCGAGCTCCAAGATAGAACCATTAGGTTGTTTCGAAGCAGCAGACGTGAAAAATGAGGAATGCCCTCGCCGGGACTTAAACCACGGATTTCTCGAATACGCACTGAGTGTGCTGACCACTACATCACGAAACAGGGAGAAATACCTTATATGATTACTTCTATGAAAGTAATTAACTTGTTTTCCACTGCTGTACATAAGAAGGTGTAGGCTGTAATTAATCCTCTGTTTAACGAAAAAAAAGAGTCCCAGAATCTAATGATTCATGGAATTCTTGTCGGTTTTCTTAAATAAATAAACCCGGATTTCAGTTGCACATGCAAAAAGCGCTAAAGCTTTCATGTAATTTTCCCTTTCCTCTGAGAATCGAATAACGGAATGAATGACAATGCCCGGCGGCCTTAGTTACTTGGCCATTTGTATCCTGGAAAGTGAAGTTTAGTTTCCGGCGGCACTTTATTAAGAGAGGAACCTAAAAAATGTTAAGCTGGTTTTTTTCATGCGGATAATTTTAAAGCATCGTAAAGACTATTTCCGGGAAGCGATTATCTTATCATCATAAAAGAGCGCATTAAGAAGACAAAAATCTATAACTAAATGGATAAGAAAGAGAATGTATAATCATTTAAAATTTTAAAAGCCCGCAAATTTAAATGTAGCTAGTGAGTGACGGACGAAATATAAGCCTTACAAAATTCTGCATTTTCTCTTACATTTCTCATGTCCTATACATTTCATTCAGCCACTATTTAATGTTTATCTAAGTTTTAGCTGTTACTTGCTTGTAGGAAGTTCAAGCTTCCGTTTCTTTACAATGGAACCTAAATACCGATTAACTGAGGTAATAAGGGGAACGACGCCGCAATCAGCCTAAAATCACAAGTAATACAACGATAAAAAAAATATAAATAAATAAAATCTGAAAGGTTTCAGATTTTATATTACACCCAAAAGGGCATTTTGTTTTTACCCAAAGGGGCAATTTGCTCAGAGGGACTAATTAATTTCGTTTTGCCATTTTACGTTGAAATGTCGCTTCACTTTTCAAATTGTTGCCACCAAATATTAGAGCCCTGTATTATATTTAAAGAAATTAAATAATGAAGGATCTGCATAAATGTATGTATGTTTCTCGCATTGTGATAAAACAACGGTACCTAGAGCCATCCAATTCTGAATAACGTACGTTTCCACCCGAACACGGGCATCTGGAAACCCCAATTTGGAATTTGTTCTATTATCTATTCCGTATTTTTAAAACTTTAACGAATTTTTGATTAACAAACTTAATGATTTCAAAGCGAGCAATGGTAACACTGTGCGGGAGAAAATAACATTTTTATCTCCAGCGCGGGAGACTGTGTATCGGAAATTCTAAAGATATGCTCATTTTAAAATTATTTCGCGCTGCTGCTTTTGAACAGAATTTTATGTTTCAAGCGCGAAGAACATGATATTTAATAAATAAAGGTAACACATAAAACGTTAAATAAACGCCCTTTTGGCGTAATGTAAAATCTGAAAGCTTTCAGATTTTTATGTTTTATATCTTTTTTCTTTTTTTCATTTACAGGCACATACACGTTTCTAGATCATTTGGACTAATGCCACTTTGAGTTAAAGTATTTAAAAACAGCATATCGTTAGAATTTCCGATACAGTGGAGACAAAAATGTTTTATTACCTACAGTGTTGCCATTGCTTGCTTTAAAATTGTTGAGTTTTTTAAGCAAAAAGTTGTAGAAAATATGAAATAGACAATACAACAAATTCGAAATTCCAAATAGGGGATTCTAGATGCTTATGTTCAGGTGGACTATGTTATTCAAAATTTAATGACCCTAGGTACTACTGTTTTTTCACGATGTGAGAAACATACTTACATTCATGCAGATTCGTCATTACTTAGTTTCTTTAAGCATAATACAGAGCGATAATATTTATTTGATGGCAACAATTTAAAACGTGATAGATCACACTTAAGAGATTGAACTCAAAATACCGTTTCGAGACTAATAGCCCTTCTGGACTAACACCCCTTTGGGTTAAAACTAACTAACAGAAAAATGCCTTTAACCTTTAACTGTATATTTAAGCAGTTTAATCCCGATTAATACATATTAAGAAACTTACAGTTTTTACGCAAAGTCAAATTAGCATTCAAAACGAAAAGAACACTATTCAAAATAAAAATTAAAATATTTTTCTTTATATTACTCTTGTATACCAAAAGGAGTCAGTGTAAAAAAGAAGATTAATGATTGTGCACTCGATTTATTTTTATGATCCGACATGTTATTTGTAACGTTTATGTACTATTTATATCTATTTCGGATTATACAATCCGGTTTTATGTACAACAGAATTTCGTGCGTGTTTGGACAAAAAAACTCCTAAATACTATCGCTTACGTTATCCCAAGATTTTTCTTTCTCGTTTTCCGCAGGCAATTAGTGATCATTTCTGATGGTTTGTGATAGCAATTTTTCCGCAATAAGCAAAGTTAACATTTCAGTTTTAGAAAAGGTATTGTTAATCCACAACTCTACTAATCGGGAGTTAACTGTACTTTGATGAATGTCCCCATCAAAATAGCCTCTACCTTAAACTTTTTTATTTTTTCCATCATTTAACTTTGAATTAAGCCACCAGATCGCAAATCTAGGAGCTGTTGCAGCCCCCATTCCTTGATGGGTTAAGATTTATATTTTTTCAAACGAATATCCGTAGCAGCAATTGAACGCCTAAAAAACTTACACAAACTTCTCACTGAAACCATTAATATGCATATAGTTAATTGCAAGCATTCAAAGACGTTTGTAATACCACATATTATGTACTTAAGAGCCCAAAATTATTATATAAAATACTCTCTTGTGGTTAAAAAAGCTCTGTATTTATTAAAACTCATTTAAACAAGATTTATTGAAGAATTAAATTCAGTTGTATCTCTTTAAAACGGTTTCATCCGAACTGAGCTAGTTGATACAAATCTATGAAACGTGAGTCGCAGTTTTTCTCTTATTCATGTGAAATCAAAAGAACGGGAGAAAAAAGAATATGTAAAATACAAAAATGCAGAATTGGGTGGATGTTCTTCATGAAATTTAAGCGTGTTCTTTCTGAAAAGACTTCTGGAAAACTGAGACAACTCCAGATTGTTCAAAGTTATGGAAAGGGAACACGAGTTATCCTTCTGAAAGCACCGAGAGGAACGCTGAATCATTAGAAAATGCGGACGCATTGTAAAAGAGTATCGCTATTAGGTTGCGTTAAAACCTTAAACATGTGTTCTGAAGGTCAGAAAAATTCTCCGTTATTAAAAAATTAGGTCTAATGTAAAAACCACCTCGAGAACAGAAGAAACGAGTCGAAGCTTTAGAACATTGTATCAACTTGACATTGAGAAATCGTCTGCTTCCGCAGCCTCTGCGCGCCGGCCGTGCGGCGGCGCTGCAAGGTCGAAGCAACTTGCGAATCTCGTACTTTGGGTTTTTCCCAAAATGTTTTTCGATTTTAAGCTCGTGTGGGTCAGCATTTAGTTCCGTCAAAAATCTAGAGTTAAGAATCAGTCCGAAGAACATCGATGAAAACGAAAACCGGTTTAGTTGTTTTCTCTCTTCTCCCCACCTCCTTCATTTTATTTCCCGTTTCTTTTTTGTCTTCCTTGCTCGTCTAATTTTTCATTTATTCTTTTTCTCTTATTGCTTTATTACTCTTCAGCGGTGGCAATAAGGTTGATTTATCGCATAATTGGTTAGATAACAGTGTACTTTTGTCTTCATGTGAACAGAAGCGTTAGTATATCTTTTGTCTCACCTATTTCGTGCTGTATTACAGCGTTTGCGATTATGCAATAGAAACGCTATTGATGTACAATGTTATATTGCTTATAACGTAATACTTTGCGACTATAACGGTAATTAGAATAACCATTATAGAATTTTAAAATATGGTTTCGTGTTGGCTTGAGTAATCTGATTTGCTGCAAAAGTTATTAATCACAATCTGTATCAGGAGATTCCTATCGCAAAAATCAATAATTATAGGTCTTTAGAATGCAGATAAAAGTTAATTGTTATTCGTTGAGTCTGAGCAATTATTTTGCAATCTGTTATCATTACTGGAATAACCAGTGAACGCGAATTTATTAATTAATTATTCAGTTAGTAGTCTTCCTGTTTCTATAATAGTAACAGATATTAATAAAGGTGTGTATTAAGAATAAGCTGCATTCAGTTTCCAGCTTATCTAACAATAGTACATTTATATATATATTACAGAAATTTAAAAAAAGGTCCGTTAGTAAATATAAATAAGTAACCGTATTAATAGACGTAGGAACTGGTAAACAAAAGGTATATATTTTCACTAAATTAAAAAAATAATCATTTAAAGAAATATAGGAAGTTTATTTATAATACACATAGTAATTAAATAATTGTGCAGAATAATATTTTCAAAATGAAAACAATATATATATATTTTTTGATAACAACTGAGAAAGAGGAAACAAAAGAGGGATTTAAAAATGTACAAAAATTTAGCATATTAGCAATAATCATAAGATTTAGCAATACATTATACAAGTATAAAAATCTTGAGAACTGTAAAAATCGTTATAAATAATATGTGAAGTCATAAATATTAGATATACGTCATCAATATTAAATTTAAAATAACTTAAGTTATTACAGAAGAGGACTGCAGGAAAATATTTAAAAATTTACAGGATCTGTAAAATCGAAATTGAACACTTTCAAAAGGGTAAATTTGAAACACATTAACTAATCGCTCACGAAAAAATTATAAATTATTTAATAGAAAGATAATATAGAAAATAATTAAAAAAATAGAATCAAACACATGCAAATAAAAAAATGTGACCATAAATTAAGCAAAATACACAATAAATAATCAAAAAATCGCCATGAAGGGTATAAAATAAAGTATGTGTGGTATGAAACAAATAAATAAATAAAAGCTTATTGATAAAAATGTCTAACTAGCTGTGTAACAAAACACAAATATACACAAACTGTTCCATAGCTTATAACAACGTCCTTTCTCAAAAGTCTGAATGTCTTAGAGAGTGCTGTCCTTAAGACCACACACAAGTGATAATAATTTACATAATAAGAAGCAAATCTGCAGAACATAATAAAAAGTAAGTCAACATAATAAGAAGGAAGTCTACCGTAGTGAGCTACCGTAAGTAATAGGCTATCACAGTAAGTTACCGCAAGAAGGAGGAGTCTACCATACTTTAGGATTAGTACTTTAGGGTTCTTTATCTACGCACCATCTCCACATATACAGCCTGTTAATCATATGGAAGAGTCCCTCTTGATTTGACTGCTGCGTTATCTCTAAAACGGCAACCGGAATTCGACAATTACACAACTACAACTACTCTTTCTGTGATTTTTCACGAACTAGTTTTTTGATTTATTTTTCATCCTCTCAGTTATTCTGTTGTCCTCTTGTTATCGATGCTGACAGGGAGAGAAATCGTTGGCCAAAAATCATTACAGACGTCTCAAACCCGATATTTTTGTAAACTGCTCTTTTATATGACAACAGGAGAGAAAAAAAAGTCATTTTTAGGCCCAGTGTTATTGACATCTGCGAACGAAGGTGACCCAGGATCGTTTAATTGAACCTTTGGATTAGCTTCCTTGATTGTATGTAAAGTAAACATGTCAAACTCACAGCTCACGGGGCGCATGCTGTTCTTCTTACGTTAATTTCGTACATAATTCGGCCATCTTATATCGTCATCTTCCCTTAGATAAAAATTTAACGTATTTCTAACGTAAAAAATGCACTAAAATTGAAAATATTAATGCTATTAAACAACAAAAGGAAATATTAAATTAATACAGATAAATGAAAATATTATTGGACCGGAATCCTAGTAATGAAAGTTAGTGATCATTATCAAAGAAAAGATTGATAAAGTCCAAGATGTTGATCAATTCATATGAGAAATTGTACATAAAACATTAAAGTTCAGGTGATATGTTCTGATGGCCAGTACAGTGTTTGATAAACTCGGCACAACTGATTGTTGTCATAGGTCCAACGAAGAAACCACATTTTTCAACATCATTGTCAACATCAAGTGTCATTTGCCTTGATTTTCACGGTCTTGTATGTTTCGAGAAATTTGGCTTTGAATTTAAGACCCAGTCTATATTGTGTATGCTTGATTACAGTTGCATGATGAAACTGCAACTTACGGAACGGTTTACGTCGAAAATTGTAGGCTTTACAATTGTCCGTCTGCTCTTCCAAATCTGTTGTTTCATCACGAAAGTTGCCGAAACCTAAATTCCTGCATTTAACGGCTCTGTAATTTTATCATAATTAGCGGATTTCATTTTAGTTCCAAACATGAGTTCGAATGGAACTGTATTGATATTCTGTTGGTATGTTTAATTCACTACATGCTGAAATTTAATTTTTTTATTAGCAAGAAGCAGTCCGATAGTAATTTGAATATTCTGGATATTGTTGATTGAACGATAATCTTGAACGTCTTAAGAAGTAAATGTTGAACCTTTGTCGGAAATTATACGCGAAGGCTTTCCAAAGACATATTTTTGATTTTCCAGTTTACTTACATAAAAATTATTACTTTGGCGCTTTCAGTAGATTTTGTTGGTTAAAGCCATGCAGCATTTGTGAATAAATCAATAACTGCAAATATGAACTTATAAATTTTGTGAATACTTTGGAGTAATCCTAAATGGTCAGTGTGATAGGTATGAAGTGGTAAATCTTGCTTGGGTATAAAATACAACATACCTTCTTGTTTTCCACAATTACCATTCATTAATATGAAGGCACACAATTGGCAATATAGCTATCAATTTTGTATTAAAGCTTCGGTATATAAAATTCGTATTTAATGAGTTCTTCAGTTCATTTAGAAGCGAAATAGCCACAAAGATATGCGTCGTTAATTATATCGATCTAAACTGATTCTGGAAATAATTTGTTATCGTCTACAAATTTATAAAATATATAGACATTAAGATGCTATTTATCAGAAGGTTTAACCTTTAAGACTTCTTTGATAGCTCAAATGTGATCGTCTTGCACTTGAGCGTTTCGTATTTTCAAATTGAGGTTGTCTTGAGCAATGACCATAACTGGGTGTCTGCTCAGCATGTGCCATTCGTGTTAACGTTTGGTGTTCTATTTAGCAGTTGAAAACTTCTAACATCAACGTCCAAAGAGCTATTCGTGTATTTAAAATTTATCTTGTTCATGATCATTAGATCATTGCTGTCAGTAATAATTTCGAAGCGTTCTCATAAAATTTTTCAAAGCTTGAATTACAGCTAATGCCTTAAGTTCATAGGTGATAAATTCTCAAGTTCATAGCTGATAAATTTTTTTCCGGCTTCAGATGTCCTTTTTGCTAATGTAATAAAAAGGAAGTAGGCAAATATTGGTCGTTGATCTTCGCATGATAATACAATCATAACCATGGACACTGGCATCATTGTGTATTTCAGTATCACAACGCTGATTATGGATTTACTTCTGCTAAGTTGTTCACGTTAAATATAGGTATTGATTGTTTCTTTAATTTTTTTTCCTTCATACCTAAGATGACTGCTGAAGTAGATTCTTAACTAGCTTATGTCATATCTATTCTTCATTTATATTAGTTTCATGTTTTTCACAGTAGCAATCAAGGAGATTCACTCTCATAGGATGACGTATTCCGTGTTACAAATTTGTAAAGATCTAATGAATAAGCAGACCGCAGACGAAAAGGAAATGTTGAACTTTTATTACTGCTTTTTCAAAGTAGCAAATCAGCTATAATACTGCCATTCTTCCTGACTCAGGAACGAATAATAGAGCTTCTGTAACAGAAGCGCAGAATCACTGCGATAGAAAATCCATAACTTCAGAATTGTAAACATGTAACAATGCTACTAAATTAACTTCAGAAAAAAGTTAAAACATCGATTAATATTTAAAGCCAATGACGTATCAATTTAAGATTACTAACTCTCAACTAACTTAACAATTTCTTTTAGCTTTATAGCTAAAGACTCTTCCATTTGATTATTCTTTGTACATTTTACTGGACGCGCATGTGAATTTAAATGTCCATTTAATGAGAGTTAAATGTCTTTAAGAAGCATGTGAGTTTAAATATCCACCAACTATGTCCTCTTACCTGTCATATTTGTTACAGAAACAAAATTACCAATTATAAAATATTCAAAAAACAGAAAATTAGGATAAGAACATACTTCATAATACACAGCAGGAACTTATTAAAAGTTATGGACATATTATTACTAAGCATTTGATATAGTTAGTTCAAAATAATAAATCAGATAGGATGCCAATATTTTGAAATTACGGCTTTGAATTTCATATGCATTATCATAACAACTATATGACGTAGTAAAATAAATTCATGATAGTCTAGAAACATTTCATAATGAAAAAGAAGCCAGTAGAATAGATAAAATGCATGAAAATAATGACTTAGTCTGATATATTTACTGTTAAATAATTGTTATATATACCATGCAGAGAAAAAAAGGTACACAATGAAAATAACAATGCAGATAATATAGATATATGATACGAAAGTTAAGACAATACAAGTGACTGATAACATACAATGAAATGTTAGAGAAAATCTAGACATGTAGAACAAAAGCCCAGACACGGCATTTGGTAATATGCAATAAATTATTTGAATGAATAAAATTTTTAGATCAATTCAAACATATAATACAGTCTGAAGTGCACAAAACAATTAAAAAACTGACGTGAATATTAACATACATAGAAGATTTTTAAGCTTACTTAATATTAAAAATATTAAATCATTTTACACTGTAACAATAATTTGCAGACAAAATTCTACAGCTGGTAGAATCATAAGAAAGTTTTGCATCAGTAGTGAAGATATGACAGTAAAATGTATGTATAGCATTAATATAGAGCTTCTAAGACAGAAAAAGTGCAATCAGATCACAGCAGAAAATTATACCAGTATTTAAATTAGTTTAGT
>KK116095.1:269546-392960 GCA_000611955.2 Stegodyphus mimosarum | reverse complement strand
AACTCTTATTATTTGTGATTTGCAAAAATTTTTTAAAAACCCTTGGAATTTCCCAGTAAATTTTTTTATAGTTACCTATAATGATATGCTGTAGTTACTTCAAGTTTAGTGATGAAAATGCTAAATATGTAACATAACAGAAAACGATTCTTCCATAGCGTAGAAATAAATACTTACTAGCAGAAAGGCACTCGAAATCCGTATGCCTGAGTTGCCTTGGTTGCAAACAAGAAACTGACTTGCATATGTTCAATCTTTTTCAAAAATCTTATAACACTCAGTCCCTTCATACGAACAATTTAAACGTGACTAATAATATCCTCTGGTTTAAATTACGGAGACCCTTAAAGTCAAAACAAAAACATATATCAAACTTCAGAGTTTATAAAAATTACTGTTTTCCAATTCTGCCATTAGTGAATGGAGAACGTTCCAGATGAGAAAATCACATTAAATAACTACGAGCCAACAGAGGTAAATACCTATTTAATTATGTCTTTCCCATTTTGCTTACAATTTTAACGTGCGAAAATCGAGACGGCAGTCTTATGCGAATAACGTAATTTCTGAAGCACGTGGTTAGAGTTAATTTTTTTTTTAAATTTCTAATAGTCAAACAATTATACAAATATACAATAATAATATACAAAGACAACTTTTTTACTTTTACACTGCTAAGGAGGACTACTGACCGGGAACAAGCCCTTGCAGTATGATGTCCGCCCTGCAGAAGTCATAACGGCATTCATCGAGTCTAAATTAAAAAAAAAGGGATTACAGAGTCACATCTAGATAGGGGATACAAAGATCTAGATAGGGACTACCTTGAATACATATGACATTTCTGATTGCATAGAATAAAATATATATAAACACTTCGAAGTACAGAGCTGCACTGACACAAAACTGGTTAGGGTGTAAAACAAAAACAGTAAAATTCAAGACTAATAGTGGAATTTCAAGCCTGCAGTTATACATCACCCTGACTTACTACTATACAACTATACATTTACTATTATTCCACACATTACTAAAAAAACAAAATAAAAAACATATTATCCAATATATTACTAGAATACTGAACAACGCACTGGCATAGTAAAGCTAATACTACAAATAAAACACATTATAGACACTGCTCGTATCCGAAAAGTAGACCATTTTGTACATGATGCTGTACTGAAACGCTAAACCTAATCAAAAGAACATTAGACAATAACCTTTGGAAGCAGTCACGGAAAAAATTAGGAAGATAATATATTGTAGCAGAGCTAGAATGCTGAGTCAATTCAAAACATTAAATCCAACAATACATTTCAATACGTATTTACAAAGTTCTACAACAAGAAAGTCTGGTTCAATACTACTATTATACATCACACTTACTTACCATTATACAACAATAGACTAAATATTATGCTCCACATTAATAGAAAATAAATTATACAACACACTTAATGGAATACTGTACATACTCTGAAATAAAATGGCGAATACTACAAAATAACAATCAATATACAACGAGCGTATCAGAAAGTTGGCTCTGCCGCTACGAATATTTGTTAGAAACTGTTACTTTTGCACAATACTAGAAACTGTAACAAAATATTTGCACCCAATATTTCATGGTACTAGCCAAGAGGTATGTATTTACTGTTATACTGCAACCTTATTTGAAAGCATAACACAACGCACTTACTACTTAACAGGTCAATACACTAAGACAATATGTAAATTGAAATACACAAATTAGGTAAACACAATAAAATTTAATGATTAATAATGATAGAAGCGACACTGAAGTACAAATAGACAGACATTGATTGTGGTAATCTGCATCTAGGAGGTAACATGTTCCAGCAAAGTTATTCATGTACTGCACTATACATGGCTGTCATGTATAAAAACACACGAAGATGAAAGAGAACAGCAAAACTAAAACAGAATCCACAGTATAATCTATAAATCTATTTTGTGCCAAGCCTACCACTATTTCTCCCAGAGTGATCCAGCATATCCTGCCATCCTGCCAGTGCAGGGCAACCGCTTAAATGTGAGGCATCCATTTCGTTGTGAAGGTTGTGCAATTTACAGATTGGAGTTGGGATAATGTTCATTCGATGCAGATGTTTCAAAAGACAATCATGGGCAGTAACAAGACGAAAGATAACAACAGATTTCTTTCTTAGTCATCTGTTTCTGTATCAAAAGTCTTGCTAAGCCATACTTTAGGACTGTTCGATAACGTCTTTCCAAAAAGCTTCTCAGAAGTAATTTTTTATTATTCTTTTTGGCAGTGTAAAACGGGATGTAGTTGGCAGTTAATTGGAGTATATTTACAATAAGAATGTAACAAGTGGAAAGTGAATCAAAATATTATTTATTGAAAAGAAACATACATTGTAGCAAGAAAACGCAGTAACATTAGCATTGCAACATCTAATAAGATATCTGCATTTCTATTCTCTGTATTTCGAACCTCCCGCGGTCATATTATTATCCACTGTTGCACTCTAAGCCTCAAATCTTTATGATTTGAGTTGGAACTGTTGTCTCTGCTGTTTACTACAACATGAAAGTTGCAGGAAGTATTTGGAACCTCCCGCGCTCATATTATTATCCAGTGTTGTACTCTAAGCCTCAAATCATTTAGTGCAGTTGGAACTCTTGTCTGTGCCATTTCCTACAACTTGAAAGTAGTAACCATTTTCGCCGTTATCATCATCTTCGTCAGGAGTCTTTCGTTATAGGATTTTAAGGATATGATCTTAAAATTCTATATCACAACGACGGCTCCAGAATACAGAAAGGTCAAAACCTCTAAACAAACAATCAGGGCCCATGCACCCAAAATCCATGAGAAGATCAGCTAGCAAGATAAAGACAATCCCTACATGGAGGAATTCATTTCATAGTTTAGGGAAGCTTGTTTTCTGAACACCTTAAGAAGAAGAGGAAAATTACGTGGATGTTTCAAACTTATAAGAACCCCTACGCTAAACAGCTAGGGGAAGGGGAAATACGTGAGTAAACCGGTATAGAAAATTTTCAAGTTATCACGTTTAAAGATTCATTTTTTAGAACAAAAGCAGGTTCAGTTAAATGAGAGAAACGTTTATTAAATGACAAGTCGTTTATGTGAAAGCTATTAAGAATACAAAAATGGGCTATAATTGAGATATTTAATGAAGTGAATTTGCTTTGTTTAAACATTATAAACAACACATTAAAGGTTTAATGAAGTTTAAACAGAATAAAGCACAGATAATTTGACATCAATCGAAACTTCGGAAAAAGAGTTTGAAAAGTAGCAAACAAAATCATGCAATTAGATAAACATAAATTCATTGGGAAGCTGAACATTTCTGTTTGCGAAAACGCTAAAAACTGAAGACATAAAGAAAATGTTTTTTGATTTAAAAAGAGATCTAAGCTTAAAATCCTATATCATAATGACGATTCAAAATTGCAAAAGCTGGCAAAACATTTGAATAAAATAATTGCCTTAACATTTATCAGCAATGGATTTTATTCGAAAGAGCGAAGGGCTCCTGAATTGTAGTTTATGTTTAATCTAAACCTCATGGCGCTAAGTATTATCATTAACATTCCGTAACTCCATCCCTTTGCATTTCAAGATAAAGGCCTAAGCATAACCTTGGAGAAAATTTAAGGATATGAAGTTCTACAGATAAAGACAGCAATGTTTCTAAATCAGTATTTTTTAAAGAACTATGAATTTTTTTATTTAAATCAATGCATTAAAACAATTTGATGCCTTTGCTTCAACAACATAATAAAATCAAAATATTTGCTAGAAGCTAGCGATAATATGAAACATTTTGTCACCTATTTAATCTATTAGAAAACCGATTTTTTGTCTAAATCGAACGTAGCCCCAGCTAGAGGCATCGAAGATATGAGAACATTCAAATCAAGTACTCCACTTAAAAAAGATCCTAAAAACTTGTCTCAGTTCGACAGAATTTACTTTCGAAAAATTCAATTTCTAAAGAAACAACGTTAACGTGCTTGAAGAGAAACAATTTAAATTTTCGTAAGATAAACCCCAAAGTATTTACGCAGAAGTTTGAATGTACACATCGAAAAAGAGTTACGTGAATAATATTCTGAATCAAGTTTTAACTTTGTATAAATAAAAGTGTTAATTTAATCACAAAATCTGAAATTAGTCTTATTCTTACCCTGATGATATTTAGATGTTTTTTTGACACTGCCTATTACAAAGACTTAGAAAGTATGAGTCAAATTACGATGACATTAAACCAAGCGAAAAATGTGATTCATATTTAATAGTTACTGCAGATGTTCATGAGCACATGAATAGTTTCTAATGATTACTGTAATTGCGTCAATTGAAGCCAAAGAGAGTATCCAAGTGGCTGTACTTACTGTGGCAATAAATAAATGCATTCATATGCAAGGCATGGCTATTATGGGATACGATAGAGCCACATCAAGGAAAACGAATTATACTTTTGTTTTTACTGAAAATGAAGATATTCTCATGCAGATGCTTAATGGTAACAGCATTTTTAAGGAAATGCTTGTAACTGGTTTTATCTTTTGTTAAGATTTATGAGTAAAATCGATATAAGCAATACAACAGGCATAAACAGTATCAGCATAAACGATATAAACTGTATGACAATATAGTATTTTATTCAATCCAGGAATAGGGACCATTATTTAAATGAAAACATTGTTTCTGCAAGATTTTGAAAAAATGTGCAGTCATTACTCACTGTAACATTTTGTAGCACAACTTCAGCAGCTCGCTGAAGCATCAGTACATGCCCTAGACAATTCTTGAATATTAGGCCACACTTCCTGAAAAACTACTCCGCGTATAAGAAGCCCATTTTTTTAAAAAAATTCATTCCTGCTTTTCATACAACGATGAGCTGCCGACAACTTCGTCAGACATAGATGAGGTCTAGCTAATGGACGGGAATTTTGATAGTGATGACAAGTTTTATACTGAATAACTGCTCTGTTTTTTGCGAGCATGACGCAGTTCTTTGACTGACTGCAGAATTTTATTAAGGCAAAATAAAGAAATTAAAGACGTATTTAAAAGATTTGTATCTATTCAACTAATAACTGTCAGTGCCAGTAAAAATAGTAAATATAATCACAGAAACAGATGAAACTTTTACCTTTAGCTTTGAAATGCATATCAATTTTATGTAGCATTAAGCTCAATGATAATTTTAATAAGAACTTAGAGTATTTTCATACGTAAACTTGCCTTATATTCTTCATATCTAGAATTCCAAGGGCAGTGGGTCATAATGACCCATTGGTTACAATGATTTGTTTTCGCATTGTTTACGACGCAAATGCAACGTAAATGACATTCTCATCAAGATAAATTATTTTCGGTGGTATTACGCGTTAAAAAACAGTATTTTTCAACAATAAATATTCAAATTTTGCATTTTTAACTGTCAGTTCAAATAAAATAAAATGAAAGCATCTTACAAAAATATGCATACAAGAACCCTCATTTTAATTTTAATTACAACACGCGTAATTCAGAAGTAATCTAATAATATAAAATTATGTTATAAATTGATAATATATAATACAGTATTATTCTTTTGACCAACGTAAGATTCATACATAAGCATTTTACATTTATTACACACAGCAGTATTTCATTGCTTTCACACTTTCCAACTTGGCAATGTTTTAAAGACATGTCTTTTAGCCTTCTTGCAATATACGTCTTTCTTAGCACTTCAACTCTTTCAACGTATAGTCTAGTCTGCTGATTTTTTCGACTCAGGTTTCCTTGCAAACTATCCGAGTATTTATAATTTTAAGATTTAAAATACTAAAAATATATGCATTACTTAGTTTGATTACACATATTTTACAGAGTATTTTTTATCCTTCTGCTGTGATATCAAAGGCAAACTTTGTGGAATTGTAAACACTTACGATTTTTGAAGTTTTTGTTTTTCTTGTTTTTATAAGTCACCAGAATAATGTTTTTGTACTTCTTAAAAGTCGTTGGATAAAGTTCTTTTTCCTTTTTATAAAATATTCGATAAATTCCTTTCTTGCTGTATTATTATTCCGAAGTAACTGAGTCCATTTTATAACGTTCTCTACTAGAGTTATAGAAGAGAAAAACTGTCAGTTGTCATATCTCAATCTACGTGAAATAAGGCCTCAATAAATGATTCACATACACTTAATTTTCAATAATTTATTTGCTAACATTGAAATACATATATTACATACCTCAAATTTACATCGATCCTCTCTGAAAATTTTAACCAAATTTATCTGGATTATTCAGTATATGCTGAAATAATCTATAGTGTTTCTTTAAAGGAAGTTGCTCATCTATAGCAAAGCTCTCTCTTGTGTTGATACTTAAAATTGAGAGGAAAGCATTCAGTTCATCCTCAGAAGTGCTTAAAATTTTGTCATTAGACCTATGCATTCCTTCTTCAGCCTCTTTGAACTTTTCCTTTTGTGTTTAAATATTTTATCACTTATGAAGGAAGCCAAAAAAGTTACAAGACTATCAGTGGAAACACTTGTTTTCAAGTAAAATCCAGGCCCTCGAAATTCTTTGAAGATATTTTGAACAGGTTATATGCCAGAAGAAATATAAGACACTAGCTGAATTCTTCATATTGTTTAATCATTCTCATTGTCGTTGACATATCCAGGAATTATCTGTGGCTGCATTTACTCTGAGCCTTGTCTTTTAGAGGTATTTCTGAATTTCTTGGTCTTAAACTCTTCTTCTGCCTGCGCTTATATTATTTTCATCAAGAAATAATTGTTATTGAGGGACTTCTGATAAGATATCGAAAAGCTAAGATCTGATAAGACATCTTGCTTTTAGATGGACAAGTGTTAGATATTGGAATTTTATGCGCATTTTCATTGTAAATGTCATTATCATTATAGAAAAGTATCAGTATTCTCCGATATTATCTCATTACCAAATTAATTTTATGAAAGTTCGTTTAGCAGTTTAATGATCACCAGCGCGAAAGTTTTGCAGTGCTTCAGCTCTTTAGATGTGCAAAAGCCGAAGGATATTCATCAATACGTATCTCTAAGCTTTCAGCTTACTGAATGCAAAATGCGCTTTTTAGGATTCCGTAAAACAAAGAATTCAATAAACATGGGCATTCAAAATGACGAGCTATATTAATAATGGTAATTTTAAGTTAAAAATTTCGTTATGACTTTCCGAAGTTCGAATAAAGACGAAAAACATCCATGTAATTGCTGAAAAATTCACTAGAGCTCGTATTATATTTTACAGCAGATATTTAAAACTGAAAACAGATGGACTCTTTTTTAGTAATGTTACTCAATAGATGGCACATTACTTGGAAAAATTAATTAAAAAATTAACCGCTGGTCTTAAGTCTTCTGCTGAGTTAAAGATAAATTTTCTTTCTTCTGAAGATAATGTAGTTTGTCATTAAAAATTCAAATCCGTGTTGATTTACCACATTAACATATCAGCAATCAAAAACATTGCTTTTTCACTTTTGAAATCAATAGCAAATTTACTGTGTTAACATATTAGTAAATTTTTGAATACGTGCAAAATCATTAACATTTTCACATTTTATTCTTAAACTGCTGCGTATTGAAATATTTGTGAAACGAAAGTGAATAAGGATCTACATACAGTCAAATACCAAAAATCCGCCGACATGAAATCCGCCAACTCCTGAAATCCGCACTGCCTCTCAAAATATAAACACTGAATTTATAGGTTCCAGAAACCGCAGAATGGAGAATGAAATACCGAAGAAAAACAATTTATCCAATAATGGTGTCATAATTACCGAATAATAATGATTCTGTGTTAGTGGCAGAAAAAAGATTTTAGCCCGGAAGAAGTTTTGAGTATGGATGATGTGCTCAGATAAACCAACATTGGCATATCAAATAACCGATGATGAAATCATTGGCTCAGTTTTGAAGTCGCCACAGCAAGAAAACGATTCCTACACCGACACAGATAATGAATTTGATACGAGTGAGAAAATATCTTTTAATGAGGGTTTGGAGCATGGTGAAAAATACCTAAATTATTTAAAACAACAGAGTTGTGTCACAGAGCAAGAGATTATGACCCTGCAGAATTTACAAAAAAAAAAAAAATTACTCTGGAGCACCTATAGTTTTAAAACAAACCTCTATCAGAAAAATGTTTGAAACAAGTAAAAAAAAATTAAATATGCTTTATTAGTATCCCTTATTTTTACACGTCTCTATTGTATGTGTCCTTAACGCTTTAAAATATTCCTGTAATCACTAATATAAATGAATAATATAATAAATATATACATATAATAATTTAAGGCATATAATAAAATAATGTATATTATTGTACATAATAATTTAAGTAAATGTATCTAATATACTCATTTATTTTGCACTTTTGGTCTGAATATTATGATTTGGCTTTTCTGTCCTGAAATCCGCAAAATTCTAAAATCCACACAACCTCTGGTCCCAAGCATTGCGGGTTTCTGGACTTCTACTATATTATAAATTAACTTATGGGTACCGTTTTGCGAGCATGAATATCTGTAAAAGCGATTTACATTTTTGTAACATAATTAAAAAGTGTACCAAATATCAGTGATTGTCATGTTCTCTAAGGCCACTATATTTACAGAGGACCAAAATTAACCGAAACCATAGCTGTTCTTAATAAAGAGGTTTAACTAGAGTATTATCTCTGAAAAACTATGTTTTCTTGTAAACTAACAGGTTTAAACTTTAGATTTATGATCGGACATTTATTGTTATTTAATAAATAAAAACTTAGGTTTTTGTTTATAATAACCCTTTTTCATTATAATATCATTTGAAGTTTTATATCTTTGGGTAATAAAAGGCATCGCTAATTTTTGTCAAAATATTAATGAAATGCATGCCACTAATAAAGAACGTTATCAGTTCTCAATCAAAAGCTTTCATTTCAGTCAAACCTTTTTTTTTTGTCCCAATATTTTCTCAAGCACTTCAAGACCATAAAATAGTGCTTTGTTTTCGATAGATTTTGATTCTCTTTGTCTTTCAGCCCGATATTTTCGTTGGCAGCTATATTTAAATGCACGCCCTAAAGGATATAATCTTTAAAGTAAACGCAAAAGCAGCATTCATGAATAGTTGATTTAATTGCTAAGCTAATTTATGGATTATGGGAGAATGATTTACAGTTTATTGTCTGGGAATAGCAAATGGCCTACTTCATATACATCATTGTTTATTCTAATGATTTTCTTCATTAACAGTGGAATCTAGTATAGACAAAAAACATAACAGATTTTTTTACATTGCATTTTAGCCATCCCAACAGAAGCTAAAGATGGAAAAAAGGTCGCTTAAGACGGGACACTACCAAAAAACTAACATTTTCATTACCACAGAAGAAAAAAAAAGAATTGCTGAATTTCACGGTTGCAGTTTTTCGTTATAATTGCATTTCCTGTGCCGCAGGGGGAAATATACAGCATGAAAAAATCAATACAACCAATGAAAAAAACAAAAGACCCAGAAACATTCATATCCTTAACTGTATAAGAAAAAACTTACAAAAAATGAATGCACTCGATGAAATGTTATCTCTTTCTATGGAGGGTTTAAGGTTTTACTGCCATTAAATATATTTTTTTTGTACTTTTGTGCTCATCGTAGCACTCCATTGTGGAACAGATTGAACAAAACTGCTTTTGGAAGTGGAATGATAAATGTTTTTAAGGCACAGGTTGTGAATCTAGGCAATTAATACTGTTTGATAAATCGCTTTGAGTAATGTTTTGAAAGCTATGGCAGACAGTTAGAGATGAAAAAGACAAGTTCTTAGCTTCTACGTTTTTTTCTGAAGAGTAGTGTGTCAAGTAATGTACTCCGCAGAGAATGGAGCCAAAACGCATGTATGGTTTGAGAAATTTCCAAGTTTTCCAACACGTATGAAGCCTCATTTCCATTTCTTCATTTGTCTCTTTTTCGCATGCTTCATCAATTTTAGTCAAATTGAAAGCATTTCTATTCTCGAAAACATTAAAAAAAGAAAAAAAAAAGAGAGAGACAATGAAAAATTGCACTAGTATATTTTTTTGGCTCGAAATATTTTGAAATATATGTATTGACAGAAGGAGCAAATGTCAAAAAACACTTTTAAAAGTCGTATCTCTAATTTTAAACAGAATGCTGATGCCACTGAAATTAATGAAATGTAAGGGAAAGTTGAAGGAACATAATGCAAGTTTCACAGATAAAAAATATTGATAACAGCGTAGACCCTTTGAAGTATGTTTTAGATGGCGCTTGTTATTTTGACTTTGACTGACACAGAATTTACATTGCATAATAAGCAAGATGAAAGTTAGCACAATATTTGTTACGAGTTCGGGAATTTAGTCAGACTGAATTTAGAATCCTACATTTACTATTATATACTTTGAGAATGTTACAGAGTAAGCTGACATGTAAAGTCTCGTAGTCATTTTTATGAGTTGTTTTATTATGAAGAAAATGCCTACAGCGTTTCTTACTATAGAAATGAAAATATGCAACTATTCATCTGTCGGATTATAATTTACTAAGAGGGTTTGGAAATTATTATTGGGATAATTCACAAATCACAATTAAGTATGGTTCAATATCTCATGTGGCCAATCAATGAACAATTCAAAGGACACAGAAGAAATATATTAATAAACTGCATATTTCTTTTGCTCTACTTCAGAAACTAGCAAAACCAATTTTTTTTGGTTCATCTTTGCTTACTTGCTTCAGAAATGTATTAATCGATTGCATATTTTTTAATGTTTTTATTATGCAAAACTATATTGAAGATAGTCGCTGCCAATGTATGCCTAGGTGAAACACTTTCTGATGGAAAGGGCTCGTATCTTCTTTGCCGATGAAGAAAAATAATGTAATATATTTCAGTAAGTTCATTTCAACGACTAGGAATAAATTTCAAGTACATATGCCTATATTTTACGGTTTTAGTCTACTTTCATGCTTTATAAAGCAATTTGCTCTTTTAAGAAAGTTTAATAATCGTGAATTTCAAATTGGTGTCAAAAAATACAGCTGATTCATGCATTCAAAATAGTAATTATAAATATTTGTTAAAAGCTTGAAAATAACCTATAAAATATTAACCAATGTGAAACCATTAATCGATAAAGTCAAACCGTTAGAAATAGTTGGTAGTGTTTGAAATTTTGAAAAATCATAAACATTTCTTGCAACATCAAGTATTTTTATTGCCTGTTTGCATACATTTAGCGAACTAATTTTGTTATCATTATGTGGGGGTGCTTGTATCTGTGTTTAGAGTATATATTTAAAATAGCACACTTCTAAAAACCAGTATCTTATATTTAAAACAATCGTATACATTTAACAGTTACAGAAACATTAAAAATGCAAAAGTAACAGTTAAAACATGTCTTAGCCGCAATCACACTATCACATCCACTCATATAGTTCTACATCAAGACAACTTCGCTTAGTTCATAACTCAACAGACTTTACATAAGAACAGAATACTTCTAAAATAATCCTAAGAAAAGAATAATTCTAAAATTCGGCTCTAAACAACGGGTTTGGTTTGGTGTTTTATTGATTATGCAAAGCACACTAGGGCTATCTACGTAAGGGCAGAGATGCCTTCATGGAGGGCTTTTTAAGACAAAATGGCTCGCATACACTTTACACGCGGGAAAAACCACGGAAAGGCCCATGCAGCCAGCCTGTATGTCTGGAATTGAACCTAGGTCGGAACTACCAGTGTTCAGCGACTTTATCGCTTGGCCGCTGGTGGGCACAGATAGTCGGAGGTTGTATACTCATATCATCTCAAATACATATTTCTAAGTTATCTGCTTGTCACTGTACTGCCCCGTATTACGCCGTCCAGAAGTTCAGGAACAAATGAAAATAAGAATCTAGAAAACTAATAATAAATAAAAAATAAAATAAAGTTTTAATATAGAATTTAAAAACCCTCTCTTAACACGTCATTGCTTTGCCTTTTTTTATCATCTTCTTTCCTGCAGCTTGTTTTCCCCCTTTGGAAATAAATATTATGGAGCTTTAATTCAATCACTTTTTTAAATAGCACTTCATAGCTTCATGAATTCTGAACATACTCCAATCCTTTTTAATCCTTTATGATTTTTTTCTGTGATTATCCCATACGTCATCATTATCGATACGTGTCATCATATCGATGACACCAATAATATTACGTGGATCCAGATAATTTCAGACTGAGTTCAAACTGAGTCTTTTTGATTGTCAAATTGAGCTCTTGTATTTGTAAAGTTCATGTCTTTTACGATTTTTTAATATTTCTAATATTTCTCCTGGATATTAAACACCTAGATAGTGCAGAATCCATGCCTACAGATTTTGTAGGAAATTTAGTATTTTATGATACAGCACATTAAGGTTGGGGAATCGGCCGTTTTACACCCGTTTTGCTTCACATAACATACGAAATAGTTTCAAACTTAAATGTATATTTTTGAAAGTACTTGGCCGTTGGAATTGCTTCTTATTATTTCTGATGAAATGCCAACTATGCACTTCAGGTGGATACCAACCTGAATAATTATAATCCAAATCCTTCCTCATTTCTACGTTTTCTTTCATATGCATTCTCATACCAAATAACAGTTCAAATAGCATTGTGCCAGTACTTGTATGATATGAAGAATCTATAAAATGCTGTTCCTAATCAATATAATAGCTTTGGCGAATTGTCGATAGAAATTTGTTGAAATCACAGAAATTAAAACTTGATTCAGCCTTAACCATTAGACCGTGACATACCGGCTGTTATTATGTAATATTTGATGTTACGCTTACATAACAAGCTTCGAATACCCTTCAAGTAAAAGCTGTTTTCCTGGCAGATATTATATGAAATGGACTTCAAATTTTCTGCGATTATAATTTAGTTATCACTTCAGTTGTAGAAGTTTTTCCGTACGATACAACCAAGCAAACTTAGTGAAACTATCAGTTATAATTAAAATGTACTTTGTAGTTTTTATTCATGCATTTGAGCGACCCAAACATAAATCATAGACATAGAATGGATCAATTTATAGCTCGAAAGCAAAAAACTTTCTTTCTTTCCACTTTTTGCAATTTACAAGAATATGCTGATGACAAATGACTAATAAATTTCATTAGAATTATAGAATTTCCTTTGAATTTTGGAATGCAATATTGTTAGTCCAAAGGGGCAATTTGCCCAGAAGTACTATTAATTTCGTTTTGTCATATTGCGTTGATTCACTAAAAGCGTTGTTTCACTTTCAAATTGTTGCCACCAAATATTATCGCCCTGCATTATATTTAAAGAAATTAAATAATGAAGAATCTGCATAAATGTATGTATATTTCTCGTATTATTGATAAAACAACGGTTCCTAGAGCCATCAAATTATAAATACTGAACGTTTCCACCCACATATGGGCATCTGGAAGCCTATATGCGGGTCCATTAAAATTTCGAAATTTGTTTTATTATCTATTTCATATTTTGTAAAACTTTAATGAATTTTTGATTAGCAAACTCAACGGTTTCAAAGGGAGCAATGGCAAAGTTGTACAGAAAAAACATTTTTATCTCCAGCGCGCGAGACTGTGTATCGGAAATTCTAAAGATATGCTCATTTTAAAATTATTTTGTGATATTCATCTTGAACTAAATTTTATGGTTTAGGTGCAAAGAACATGATATTTAATAAATAAAGGTAACACACAAAATTTAAAAAAAAAACGCCCCTTTGGACGAAATTTAAAACCTGAAACCTTTCAGATTTGTCTTTTTTTTATTTAATTATTTCTTCTGTTTGTTTAATTCAAACATGACTTCTTTCAGATGCATCGCGGATAATTTTTTTCTTTCGTTATTCCGGGCACTACCTATTTTTCTTCTATTAAAAAATTTATAAATAAGCCCTTTTGTGTTCAAAGTATTTTGCATAGGTAGAAACTTTTAAAACTTCTTTAATGGCCCTAATCTTTCTGTCTTCCTCTTCTCTGACTTTTTTGACGTGTCCTTCACTAGTATTACAAACATTTACTACATTCCTGTTCAAAGGATCAATATGTAACACTTTTATGCTAGACCTATGTTTGCCTAATATCAAATTAGGATATTAGGCAATTCTCGCTTATAAATGCCTTTTGAAATCCAGCACAATTAGTAACAATCTTGAACTTGGTTCCTAAAATGTATAACTTGAAGTTCTTAATAGTCTCAATACCTTTCAGGAGCCTTTTGAAATCCAGCACAATTAGTAACAATTTTGAACTTGGTTCCTTGAAGTTCTTAATAGTCTCAATACCTTTCAGGAGCTCTATCATAACAGGGCTGATTTCGATCAGCCATTTTTTCTCTCTTTGCTCGTATAATGGATTGAATGAAGAGAAATATCAGGTTATGACTTTTACAAAAGAAAAGCACCGTAATCATCAGTATTTGCATCTATATAAAATTCTCTTTCGTAATTTGAATTAAAAATATCAAGCACACATTTCAGAGAAAATAAATTCTAGAATGCATTAAAAGCATTTTGAGTTCAACATTACGTTTAAACTCATATTCTTTCTTTAGATAACAGATCGCTTAATAGTTTGGCAGTAATAAAGTAACTAGAAATATACTTTCTGAAATATACAGTCAAATCCAAGAAATTTTGAGAAGAATCTGCCTAAGACTTATAGGTTCCGAAAATTTCATGTTCGCTCTTGTTTTAGAAGGGCAGGGAGAAATCAAACCATTAGCTATGACATGATTAAGAAATTTCACTTTTTTTTAATCATGTTTTTTAAAATTTATTGCGAGATCATAACTACTTCTAAGTTCAAAGCCTTTCAAATTTCCTAATCCCATCAGTTTTATCTACTGCTAAAATTAGGATATCATCCGTGTACTAGTATTACTACACTTTCGTTTATCACAGGAAGGAAATGAAATATCACTGACACAAAAATTGAGAATTCCATAATTCGAATGGAACCTTCAAAAATTTAAATTGCCCATTGTGTGTTATAAATGAGGTACATTTTCCACTATCGATATGAATGCCAGCATGAAAAAAGCCATTTTTAAGATCTATTGTACTGAACACGTGTGTTTTTGCAATCTATGCAACACATCATCTACCAAGGGCAAATAATGTCTACCTTTATCAATAACTTTAATCAGCTTCATATTTTCTTACAGATCCTATGGGTGTTATCGTTTTTTAACATCTATAATTTAGTTAGTACAATGTACCGTCATTTTATCTTTTAACCATTCATCAAACTGCTTATCAACAATCACTTTTTCAAAAATAAGCAAAAAATTTGGTTTATGAAAAAATGGTTTATTATCTGTTCAAACATATAATCATCTCAATAGCTGTTGTTTTCCTTTTATTACGTTTTTTAATCAGAAAACGTGATTTTAATAATCTGTCGTTAAGGGTTAGTGACGACAGAACAAATGTCAAATTCAGATGCATTTTCAATGGTGCTGTATAAAAATTGACTTGATTCAGTGTTACTCCCTCATTTTGTAATTCCCCAAACTTGAAACATTTTTAGCCCAAAAGAACGTTATCCCAGAAGAGCTGTTAGGATCCAAACGACATTTTGCCTTGAATAGCTCTAAAAGTCTGAATCACATTTCAAAATGTTGCCACAAAATATTATCGCCTGTATTATATTAAAAAAATTAAATAATGAAGAACGCGTATGTATGTTTCTCGGATTGTGAAAAAACGACGGTATCTAGAGCCGTCAATTTTTTTGAAAAGCATAATCCTCCACTCGAACATGGGCACATGGAAAGACGAATTTTGAATTCGTTTTATTACCTATTTCACATTTTGTAAAACTTCAACGAATTTTTTATTAACAAACTCAACGATTTCAAAGCCAGAAATGGCAACAATCTACAGGAAAAAAAAATTAGCTCCAGCTCGCGAGGCTGCCTATGGGAAATTCTATAGATATGATGTTTTTAAGTTATTTTGTGATATTACTGTTGAATTGAATTTTATGGTTTAAGTGCGAAGAACATGATATTTAATAAATAAAAATAACACACAAAACGTTGAAAAAAGCCCTTTGGAAGTTAATAAAAAATCTTAAAGCTTTCAGAATTTTTTTATTTTAATTTCTGTTTTGTTAATAAGTGCATGCTAATATGTTGTTAATAACGTCCATGCCATCGAATCATATTGTTTTATCGGCTATATCATAAATATTTGCAATCAATCAACGCTGCACTTGCCAGAATCAGAGAGTGACTGTCTGGAAATATCTAGAATTGGAGAATCCAAATATTGATAAACGTATTTTTGACTAAGCGTAATTTGGCTAATAGTATCAATCAAATCATTAAATAATAGGTCATTATGTTATTATTTTTCATCATTTTTATGTTTACAGAATTAGTGTCAACAGTTATGTTTGATTTAGGTATTTTTATTTCTAGCAGAGGCCAAATTGATTTATGACCAAATTGATTACAGATTCTAAGCATTCTATATAGCCTTTAATTTTTATATGCTTTTATTTGTCTCAGATCGAATTTTTAAATTTTAGACGACATTTTTAACTCATTTTTTCGATGCCATTTTTGCATCTATAAATAACAGATTTATTGGCAGGCGAATCAATAGTTCCAATCACACAATCGATCGACACGATTTCTTACATGCTAAATTTACTTGAAATTTGTTTTATGTACAGACTGTTTTTTAAATTTTAAGATTTTCACAGATTACTGGCTAATCAGCTTACTAACCATAGCATGCAATACATATTTATTAACATGATTAAAATATTAATAATATTGATGCATGAGATATCTTCTAGCGGTGAAACTATTTTTAAATGTCTTTTAAATTTGACCGCATACTAATCTATTTAACATCCTATCCTAGCTTTATTAAACTGTGTAACATTACCAGATAATTTTTTTTTTCTGTCTAGCACTTTAGCAGTTAATTAGTTCATCACTATGCAGTTTTAAGTGAATGCGTTCAGATATATTTCTTTTTGGAAATTTTAAAAATTCAAGAATGAAGACCTTTTGATCACAGATCCATCATAAGGAGAAAATGAAGCATTTTAATAAGTTTTCGTGTTACATGTGCCTCATAGTTATTTTTTTAAGAGATTTTTAGCTCAAAAGGGGCTATTATCTAAATCGAATTTTGTGTCGGTTTATTATAAACGGCGTATCACTTTATAAGATATTTCTCCCGCCTTCTTCGCATGCCTTCGTGGTGTAGTGGTCAGCACGCTCGACGCGTAACAAGGAGCTCCGTGGTTCGATTCTCAGCGAGGGCATTACTCATCTCTCCTGCTTCTAAATAACCTAATGACTCTTCAACTTTCCAAATTGTTACCATTAAATATTATCGTCTTATATTACTTTTTAAATCAATTAAATAAAAAAAGAATCTACATGTATGTATGTATGCATCTCGCACCGGTGCCTGGAACCATTAAATTTTGAATAATGTAGTTCTCCACATGAACATCTGCACTTGGAAGCCCGAATTTTGAATGTCGAATTTGTTTTATTATTTATGTTATATTTTGCGAAATTTTAATGAATTTTTTAAATTTAACGATTTGAAAGCGAGCAATGTCAACATTGCTCAATATCAAACATTTTCATCTCCAGCCATTCGAAAAAAATTAGGATACTTATCTTTCATCTTCAATTAACAAACTCAGCTGTATGAAAGCCGTGTGTTGCTGCGGCAATACTTTTATTTTCCAAACCCCACCATGCTGCCATTCAGTAAAGCCTAAGATACTTTCAAATTTAATCTTGAAAGTTATTGAGAAATAAACTAAGCGATTTCAAAGCAATAAACACGGTTTTTAAAAATAATATTTAAAATTTTTAATGTGACTAATTTATATAAACATGTGTTAAAATTATGACATGTCAATTTAGAAATATTTCATTATTTTTATGAAATTACACAAGCTGGACTTATTAAAATTATTATATACTTTTTCTTTTTTATGATAACTAGTTTAAGCGGCTGGCCAAGCGGCCAGCTATTTTTTAAAAAATAACATAGGGAATATAAAAATATGTATGGCAAACTCTAACAGTCTATCGGGTTTTCTAGAGGTATGCTGTTTTTAAATATTTTGTGATTTTGCTTTTGAACTGAGTTTTTTGCGGAGTAAAAACGAAGAACCTGATATTTAATAAAGAAAGTTAGCACATAAAAAGTTGATAACGCATAAAAAGACGCATAAAAGATGGTAAACACTTTTTTCATTAATTTGCATAAAATAAATCTAAAAAACATTTTAATTTTCTTGAAAAATGCAATACGAACTATTAAAATCCTTACCCTTTTCGACAATAATTAAGCGTTGAAATTCGTTTCCAGGCTGCATGCATTTTATAAAATATTAATATGCTAGATAGCTCTACAATAATTTTGTCGCTCATTAGATAATGATTTAAGATTTCAATTTTGTAGTTTTATGTTGTACTGTAGGTTTTTGTAAGTTTGGAAATTTTTGTCTTTTAGTAGTTTCTTTCGTAATAGTATTATCAAAGACATTACGTAGTCTACACTGCCATTTTTTTTCAAGAGTCTTATTAAGGTTATAAAGTCTTGAAATATCGGTTGCTTTTCTACTTAATTTGAATACACTGATTTATTCTTAAAAGAAGAGGATACTTTGCAACAAATTTCTCAGACGCAATGTTTTGAACATGCGTTGCTAGTAAAGAAAATGAAAAGAAAACAGTCCATCCATGGTTTATGTAATGTTTGAATGAGAGGTAGACAGGCATAAATAGTAATGAAACTTTCATTATCTGTTAGAGAAGTGACAGATTTGGTGAAAAACAGCTTTCCAGATGTACTAGAAATGAAAATCCAGTTTGCATTTCTTGAACTAATTTTAGATATGTGTCTCGAATCAATAAAACAGAATATTTATAGTAACTGGCATTTTTAATGTTTTAAGGTAGAAAACCTAATAAATACAATTTTATAGATGATTTAGCAAATTTCCTGCACAGCATCGAGAATTAACGAAGTATAGCGAAAAATCTTTTGAAATTAGTATCAATTTATTTCTTAGCAACTGAAGCATCAAGATTATTCCTTATGATTCATTTGCAGTCTCACAGACAAAAAAAAAAAAAGCCACCTTTGAAAAGCTAAACTGCTGTAAAATTTCGTTTCATTCATTGCATCTATTATACAATACGATTCTCTTTCTTTATTTTAATCTTTTAGAAAATGTTTAGTCTTGAAGAAAAAGCTTAAAACTCGTAAAAGAGGATCGACTAGTTAAGTATTAATTTCTGAACTTGAATCCTCTTACAGAGATAGAAGTCGTGAACTGCGAAACAAATGCAAAGTAGTACTGTGAACATCAGATTCAATGAAAATTGTATTTTCTAACTTTAGCACACCCCTTTTATATTGGAAATGTTCTGTTTCTTACGCACTAACCTAAAATTCAGCCATCATCTTATAAGGTATTTCTCTCGCCTTCTTAGCATGCCTTTGTGGTATAACGGTCAGCACGCTCGGCGCGTATTCGAGAGGTCCGAGGTTCGAGTCCCGGCGAGGGAATTGCTCATTTCTCACGACTCCTGCTTCAAATTTTGCTCATGACTCATTAGTGGTGCCCGAACTAATAAAGGTGGTGGATGATGATTCTCCAACACCAGGATTCGGCGATCGGGTCCCCTAATCCCCAGTCTTCCTTTAAAAGGGGAATATATAACGTATTTCTCCCGCCTCCTTAGCATGCCTTAGTGGTGTAATGATCAGCACACTTGGCGCGATTCTCACACTCTAGGTATTCGAGAGATCGGAGTTTCGAGTCCCGGCGAGGGCATTGGTCATTTTTCTCACGTCCTGCTGTCAAAATAACCTAATTACTCTACAAACTATAAGAAAATATTTTCTGTATTACTAGTAATGCATATCAATTCATCGACATCATACTGATGCTAAAATATTTGATTCTCTCTAAAATCGCTAATAAACATTTTTACCGGTAAATCTAGAATGAAGTTCATTTAAATTTGGTGTTTTAAATAAAAATTATTATTTCCGTTAGAAATCATGCGCTTCCTTCTTAACTTCCATCATCCATAAGAAAATGAAACTAACAAAAAGAAAGAAATGCTGAGAAGAAAGACCTGGAAGTGCTTATTCAGGCTCTGATAGAAATCATTTTAACTTTTCAATCTCGGACCTTAATAACAACATTAATTACCGTTGTCCAACAGGACCGAAGCGAGAGTGATGCGAACGTGATCAACGCGCATCGCATCCAGAATATAAATGTGGGAAAAGGATTTAGCTCTGAGGGCATGTGTAGAGGAATACAGGACAGCGATCACCTGCTTCTCCGAAAAGGTCCCCTTCTCGCATGCTTTTTGGAGAACTCCGCTCCCTCGATTACCTTTCTTCTGGCTAATCATCCTCAACTTCCGTTGCTGAGAAAGCAGTCCGTCAGTCGCAACGTCTCGCGGGTGTGCGCACGTGAGAAAAGCGGACGTCGGCACGAAACTTCAACATGTCACCCGCCATGCAAAACACCGTGTCGCGCATGTCTACTCGTCTCGCACCGTTGCTCTTCTCGACACCTCGCTTAACGCGTCCGGGAGGGGGATTTTTTGGTTCGTTTTTCCCCTTGCTGAACTGCTGGGAGTTTTCCTGAGAGAAAGAATCTTGAGGACTTTTTGATGCTTGATCAGAATTACATGTTTTACATCAAACCTGTTAATATCATGATCCTAATTTCTAATAAACCGAAGATTTGAATTTTAGTCAACCAAAATGGTGCCAGCCAAATTCTATTTCACTAGATTTCAACTGCTTACAATTAACCAGACAAAATATTTTAGTACTGCTAATTTAATTTCATTAGATTCTACCAAATGCATTTCGAAAAAAAAATATTCTGCTAAAATGTAGCATAACGTACACTTGAGGTGTAAGTCACGATGTACAAAATTACAGTAAAATATTAAATTCCTGGTATAATTTAATAGTAGATACTTATACCTGCATAATGCGCGACATTTGAAAATTTTAAATTATGAGCTTTGAGTTATGTGCTATGACGAATGAATTTTTGCTCTTTGAAGAAACTTTCTGCAGAGCAATCTGGAAACATTAATTTCTTTCTTTGCAGAAACAATCTGGAAACATTAATTTTTTCATTCAGTCCCTAAAAAGGTGACATATTGAAGCAATACAAGTTATCTCTGGGATAAAAATGGGTTGACTGTTTATGTATTTTTATGCAGATAAAAAAGGAAATTTCAGGAAAACCCTTCGAAATAACCTTTCCTACGTTATTTCGAAATGGATAATAATAAATAATAATAATAATAATAATAATAATAATAATAATAATAATAATAATAAAGCAGGCGATCCCTTACAGGAAAGTCTTCCGACTGGTAGCTAAAGATATTAAACACTATATAGCATGGATATATAGGAGAAATAGAAATTCCTTCAACATCTTAGCAGAAATGAGCGTTCTGAGTATGTCCTTAAATTATTCACATAACTTTCAACAGTCGCAAAGAAAGTAGTTGAATAAATGCTTCTTTCCCAAATATTCAATACTCATATATTAGTGCATTATTTTGGAATAACTGAAGTATAAAAAATTTAAATCCTATTAGCTGTAAAATGATAAAAAGGGCAAGTAAAATGTGGCGATTGAGGCAAACTCATGCTGTAGTTATTAAGCTTTTATTACACGCAATGTTGCGCACTATTTGCCATTTCATTTTCTCTAAGCAGTGAAAAGGCTATCGTGTCAAATATTGCGTGCTTATAATATATAATCATTATGCACCTTTTTTTTTACAGGGAGGGGTAAAACCTGTATTTAGACAAGAAAAACTTAATAGTTAATGGCATATTAATTATGTTTCATAGGATAATAGGCTATTAAAGTATTAGGCTGTTTCATATAGTATTAATCATATTTCATAGCATTTTCTCTTGTACTAGCTTCTTGTTAAATCAACGGCATATACCCCAAAAAATGTCCGTATATCTCCAGTTTTTTAAAAGGTTAAACATTAATTATATTTTAATTATGAACTTAATGAAATTTTTACACATTTAAATAAATTGTGTACTTTAATTTCCAACGTTTTCGATTTATTCATTAGTTATCAATTTTATATGTAACTTCTAGGCAACGAATTGGAGTATCGAAGCAATTGCTGATAAATTCTGCAGAGTATGAAAAAATCGTAAGAAACCTAATAAAATAATTCCTAAAGGCAGATAATTTAAATAATTATCTATTAAAAAGGCATAGGACTAAAAGCAGAAATTGTAACATTTTTTGTTGAAAATATTAATATCGCGTGCTAAAATCTTAAGCAAATCCTTCAAAATTATAACTTCGTGTTTTGGAGAGCGCAAATTGATTCGAACAATCAGAAGGGCACTAAAGAAACTAATATAAGAATATAAGAAAAAATATAATCATAATAATTTTCATTTTATATTTCATTAACAGAAATGCACATTTTTATGAAGACTAATTTCTACTTTACTTCTAAAAATATATATAGGAAGGCAATAACTTAAAAACTTTCAGGCCTGTGCTGCATGAAA
The DNA here is from genome assembly GCA_000611955.2 of Stegodyphus mimosarum. Taxonomy (NCBI): domain Eukaryota; kingdom Metazoa; phylum Arthropoda; class Arachnida; order Araneae; family Eresidae; genus Stegodyphus; species Stegodyphus mimosarum. Next base: position 370,251 of record KK116095.1, on the reverse strand, counting down.
ATAAAGTATTTGTATTTGTAATCAAGGTATAGTATTTCATATATTATTTCACTTATAATTCAAATATCATGATATTCATATAATTCATACTCATTAAAATGAAAACGAACTTGTTCTTTTTACTGACGATTTCGATAAATATTCAGGAATTCGTGTAAGTTTTGAGAAAATAATTCGATGTTTTAATTAAAAATACTATTTTTAAATTTAATTTTATGTCTACTAAAAATAATTTTCCTTATAAAACTTCTATATTTTTAGAAATGTTACTGAAAGAATACGCATTGTTATGAACAGAAATTACCATAGATGTTAATTAACTGATTTATTTACTTATCAGCTGATTTTCTGAGGTAACATTGGAATTCATAATTTTCATGCTCTCATTTCATTCTTTACGATCAAAGAAAAAGAGAACGAAAACCAACCCCATAAAAAGCGCATCATTAGCAAATAATAAGTAAACACTCTTCATTTAAAAGTTGATATCTACTATTCATTTACTCTTACGAAAATAAAAGTTAATGCTGAGCTTTTTTTTTTTTTTTAATCTTTCCTGTCCCAACAGCAGCATGGCGACCACCCAGCGTGCTTCCTGATGTTTCCTTCTCTTTTCAGAAGTGCAATTTTGCATACAACCGTGAAAATAAACATTTTCGGAAAGCAAATAAAGCTTCTAAACTGAAATGCCGAATTTTATTCAATAAAATGAAAGGGGAGGAGATGATTTCATCATGCTTTGTGAGCGTTCTTTTAATTAAAAGAATTAATCTGTAATGCTCTATCTACTATTTAACTCAGCGGACTAGATATTTGTCATATTATACCAATCCATTCATAAAGCCCTTTTGATATAACATTTTATTAGCTAGTGATAATGCTAACTATTCATTCGGAAACTAATTTGAAAATATTTCACCGTATTTAAAACCACAAAAGTCATTATTTTCAAGATGGCTGCATGTAAAAAAAATATGTTATATAAATTTTTAAATATTAGATTCGCGTATGTTAATTGTGGTTGCAAGAAATGGAAATATTTCCTAGATGTACGCTTGATTAGTTTTCTTAAAGTATTACAGTAAAAATACAGATCAATTTACTGTTTATGGCCATATAAAATATAATCCCAATACACTTCAGGGCAATTTTTATCACACAACTTTTATAACTTTCTATACATACTTTTTTTTCATTTTATATCGTACGTTAATTATACTTTTACTCTGAGTTTCTTTCTTCTAATGTTAGGTAGCGAACCTTCTTCTCTTATGAAAGATAAAAAAAGTCTTCTATAAAATATTTTTCTTGTGTTAAAATAAATGCTTGTTAAATGAAAAACTTTGCAATTATAATTTAAGGCATGAATATACGTGGAAGGCAACAGTGGAGATTTTATTTTATTCCCTTACACTGCTCAAATTACTTTTATTAAGAAACAGTATCAGAAACTCTCTTATCCAAACAAACTTGTTGGAGCATTTTGAATAAAATTTTTATCTGGGTAATCAATGATTATATTTTTTTTCATTTGAAAACGGAAATACTTAATTTTTGTACTCATTACCGTTCATAATAATGTCATTTGTGAAGGTATTTTAATAATATAAACATTAACAGTCTCATTTCAAACTTTTCATTTAAAATAAAATAACTTAAATAATATGCATCCACAGTTAAAAAAACTTGAATTTTAACTTTTACTGAAATAACTGCTTTTAAACTATTAAAATCTATCCTCCAATAATTTTAAGATTTTGCTATTAGACTTGAATATTATGTAGTGTAAATTTTAGGGTCCAAAGTGTGCGCTCACGTTCTCTACTTTAAACCTTCATAAAATTCAATTTCTCTGAATGAAAAATTATGCAATGTGCATCAACCGACTCAGGATGTTGTACTGAAAATTACAATAGTTTAGGCAATTGTGTTGAAAAGTTAGATCATGAAAACATTTGGCAATAACATCCACTTACCTGGGTAAATGTGTCTGAATGTATAAGGAATTCGTGAACAGTCAACAGGGAAAACTTCTCTTCTATCACTTCAAAGCAATTTAAGTTTGATCAGATAAGATCTTGTGATAAGAATCAGGGATTAATTTTCTTTTATTCTCTTTTTAAGTACCAGGTATTCATATCTTCCTTGAACTAAGGGTGCATTTTCTTACACTAGACGATAAGGTATTGTTTAGATGAATTTTAATTTGGGCATTTGTCGTAAATTAGGTCTGGAAGACGACAGCAATGTTTTTTATCGCGTTATAACAGAAGGGAAAATTACAGGGCGGGGTCTCTAAAATGTGACATTGAAATGCTGTTTCCTGAAACAATGGTATCGTTCCATTTGAAATTACGGACCGTGGAAGATACTATGTATAGAAGATATTATTTTATTCCTTTTCAAAATGCCTTTGATAAGTATGACAGCCTAAATGTTTCTGACTTACCCCTACAGGCAAGGAATATAGTGCTTAAGGCTAATTTCTAACAGCCAAGTGCCTCATAAAATGCCCACACGCCACATACAGCGCAATAAAAGTATTCAATCACCTATTCAGATTTGAAATATGAATTATTATCTATTATTTTCTTAGCGTGGGCTGGCCAGTTGATGACATAATTTAAGTGAAGAGATTTATTTTTCATAACTTGAGTGAATTCTTGAGAGCAGTGAATATTGTTTCTTCATATCGATTACGATTATTTTCGGTTGTGAGTATTCGGAAAAAAAAAACGATATTTTGTTTCTCAATATTAATATTTTTGACAATATGAATGCAGTTTAGAAAATATGAGTATTTCTTTGAAGTATCTAGTTTTCAGTTCTTAAGCAGAATGATGTATAGGAAACAATGAAAACTATCGGATATTATTTAAAAATGAGTAATTTTTACAACAGAAATAGCTAAATGATGTATCAAATATTAAAGAAATGAACTGATTATATGCACATATTATTAAAACTTTAGACTACCTATAGATTGCTTGTTATAAGACACGAATGTTTTAAAATTATTCTTGCAAACAAGCAATCATAATCATAAGATAAAATTAAACCAATGTATAGAAACTTCTAGAAATTATAACATTTCGAGATTTTTATAAATACTGAGGTAAGGTTTCGAGAAATTTCTTTACACTGGGGAAGAAGAAACTGTGTGGAATAAAATTATGCTGACGCAAACACTTATAAGGTATTTTGCCCCTCCTTTGTGCATATCTTCGGGGTGTAACGGAAACCACGCTGGACGCGAATTTGGAAAGTTCTGAGTTCGAATCCCGAAGAGGGAATTACACACTTCTCACATTCCTGCATCGATATAACTTAATGACCCTACTCACTTTTAGCGACTTTAATAACGCTCTCTCACGGAACTGTGCATACACTAATTTATTATTTTCTGCAATATTGTTTTTTAGCATTTATATATATCACCTCCCAACCGGTACAGTGTTTAGCGTCGCTGACTGCCGCGCTGAGGGGCCCAGATTCGAATCCAGGAGAAGGCATGAATGTTTGTAACGTGTCGGTACGGCATGACGGCAGTCCAATTATGCGGAGAGCAAAAGTCCGTTCGGGGAGAGGGGTGAGAAACCCTCGGACCCGTCTCCCATGGTGCTCTCCACCAAAATTGGGGGGTGGGCGAAACTGAGTTAAATCACACTGTCATCTGTAAGGTGCTCAAGGCTGTTGCCAACGACAGGCATATCTTGTGCTCCTTGCCAGGAAGACTTTCGTGGTCTTGAGCTGATGTTACTGTCAGAGCATAAGTCAGCATAGGTAACAAGAACACATATGTCGTATTATAGAAAAAGCATAAAATGTAACAATTAGGCAAAAAAAAAAAAATAATAAATAAATAAATAAAAGTATAATTTTTTTAAAAAGAAGTCGTAAAAAAATTAGATTTTTAGAAAACTCCCGAAATGAAAAATCATCTTTGATGTAAGAGTTAATATTTGCCTATTTCACGCTTATGCACTACTTTCCTACAAACACGAAACATTAACTTGATCTAAAAATTAAATTTTTTGTTAGTAGATACAAATGTGTATTTAGCCGTCTGACTAAGAATACTCGTAAATGATATACTTTGCTATTAAAGAAGTTTGGATTGTGTTCCTATAATGATGAAAATAAGCATTAAAATTGTATTTGCTGTGGGAATAATTTTTATATATCTGATTTCTAATCAGAAGATCAAAGAAGTTTAAAGTACTCTTATCTATAATTAAAAGTTCGTTTTCAGTTTTTGAGCAGCTTTTTGAGCGAAACGTTAACTATAGGGCTTTAAGTAAAACAAATAACTAAAGATCATTGCGAAGAAAATTTTAGTAGGATTATAAGAAAGAATACTCGTGTATCGTAAATTCTAAAGATATGCTCATTTTAAGTTTATTTTGCGATATTGCTGTTGAATTGAGTTTTATGGTTTAAGTTCGAAGAACATGATATTTAACAAGTAAAGGTAACACACGAAAAGTTAGAAAGAAACCCTTTGGGCGTAATGTAAAAACTAAAAGCCTTCAGATCAAAAAATCTGAAATCTGTAATCTGAAAACAGATCTGAAAATCTGTAAAGTCTATATGCTTTCAGATTTTTTTGTTTTGTTTTGTTGTAAGTAGGTGTATATGCGTTACAATCTAAAGTAAAACTCGTACCATAGTCTTGACATCATTATCGAAAGCCGTTATTACAAATGTGATGGAATCGCGGACTCCGGATGCTCATCGTTTTGAATACGCGTATTGATCTGCACGTTTTTAGTGGAAATAGCTACTCCTTAAAGATACAAAGTTCTTGATTCCCAGAGACAGCTTTCAGAAGTGTTCACTTCGCTTTATTACCGAGGTTACTCCTGAATAATGTAAACAACGCATGCAATATCAACGTACTGCTTGTATTTTGGTTTAGTCTTTTATATCTTCTTAAACCTTTTCTCAATTCCAGATAAAAATTCAGCATTAAAATGCTTGTTTTCTCAGTTTACAACTGAAATCTTGTCTAGTTACATTTTTAAATAGCTAATTTCAAATGTAGGCAGTTATGCCATTAAGGTTAGTTACACATCCCAAGATAAAGGTCTTTAATTCGTGATAAATATTTTTAAAAACAAAATTATGCAAAGATGTAGCAGTTAAAACTTCCTGTCAGCGATTAAATATTCTGCGCTCGAGAACACGCAGCCATCATTTGATTTCAAAATGATTTATAGAAAATAAAATACCATTGTAATGAGTTTTTGAAATGTTCATCTGCTCTAAGAAAGCAATCATTTTAACTCAGTCTTTCGTGAATGATGGTAATGTAATTTTTAAGATAAGTTCAAAATTTAACTTTAGATGATTATCAGTAATAATCTGTTAATACTTTCAATATGTAACACAGATAAAAATGCTTCCAGTTAAAAATGCTAAGCATTATTGCTGGTTCATTTCCCCAAAATACATCGAAGCGAAGCAGGTAAAACCTAAAGCAAAATATAATATAATCAGTGTTGTTAATTGAGGGATAAGTTTTAAAACACTAAATTCATCATGGAGTAACAAAGATCTCAAACTGAAATTTATAAATTACCTTTCACGCTGGAAAAATTTGCTGCAAATACCTTGATGTCGGTTTAAAATTAGACCTTGTGTGGACGTTAGTATTCAAGAATAGATCTCTGCGTTTTGCAAAACAGAGAAACATGTTCCTTCGAAACATGTATAACTTTTCTACGAAACCAAAGTTAATAAAATATGAAATATAAAGTAAGAGCTTTAATGTTAATGTAATTTTAATGTTAACTTAACATGCTGCAAAGTATTTACGTTGGATTTTGAAAAATCTCGAGTACTATTGACTCATTTTTACTTCCTCTTACGAAGTAAAGGAAGTATTGTAATCGCGAAAAATTCCGAGTATCATATTTATAGAAAATACCCAGTTTGACCGCTATCGCATGAAATTTAAAGAAGTTTTTGCTCGACATCTTCACGTAAGGACAAAATAAGTAATCTTTTTCTCCAAACGAATTATAAAATTGATTTAAAATGGATTCGGAAGAGAGTTTTTCATGGCGTACGTACAGATATCACGAAACGTCTTAGTTACACGAGATACATACGTACGTATCTACGTATCTAACTCGTATAACTAAAAAACGAGTAGATTCAGAACGTTGAAATTTTTTACATGGGACTGTTATAACATGTATTTGTGCAACTCCTTTTATGGTTGCAGTCGATCGCACCAAGTGCCTATAAATATATATATCCTCACTCTGTTACCTGGCTCTGTGAGCTCAGTTTTTTATTCATATATGTTGGTAAATTGTGCATCTTTTGCTTTAAAAGTGACTAAATTATGTTATTCTTATATTCCGGTTAAGGTTTTTATGCCTTTAGTTAATCTACATGCAGCAGTTGTAGAATTATCAGCAGTTTAAAAGTTGTTTAAGTGCTACTAAGCCTAACGTAGCTGCCATTTGTTTACATCTGAAACTCTTTAGTAGACTAGTGAATTAAGTCAGTTTCTGCACTTTCAGTGCTTTTTTTCTGAGTGAAACCAACTTTCAGTTTTGTGCACCGAAAAATCAGCCTTCTTATCTGCTGGTCGAATTGCTTGTTTTTGCGTATAAATTCTAATTTTAACTGTAAAAATTGTTTTTTAAACTGTTTTAACTGTATTTGGTGTTTTATGTTTTTCTGTATTTTAGAATTTTTAATAAAGATGTTTCGAGTTTTTATGCATCTTTGCCTTGCTGCGAAGTGAGAATTGAATTAATTGAATGAGAAATATATCTCTAACGATAATTCGAAGAAATGACTGTTTGCGAGACCACCTGTACAGAACTGGAGTGGTGGAGTCCCCAAACTGTATTTTGTGTGACTTCAATCAACCTGTGTGTTTTGAACATTTAAATAATTGTATTTCACTTTTTCGGTCTGAGAACATTGTTAAAAGTACTGGAGAGACCGTGATCTAATGGCTTAAGCGCTAATGTTGGCATTTGTAAAATAAAATGAAAAAAAAAATAATTCGAGGAAATAAGTTTAAATGAAATGCAGAAAAAAATGTGTATAATTTAATAGGCCGTACAAGGAAGTCATGTGGTGCCCATTTAGATTTTTTTTATTCTAAAAGAACATTCTTAATTTTACGAAATAAATATAAGACATTTATTTTTCTGTTTACTCGTAATAATACTTGCTCTGAAAAACAGTAATAATTTAAAAGAACATTTATATGTAATTAATAATTTCTTAACGTTGCAAATATTCTTAATTCTATGCTTATAGCTGGAAAGAACTCCAGAACTCTTGTATGATACATACGTTAATACTTCGTTCACATGTTTTATTTTTTAACTATAAAAGTCGTCCTTTAAACAGTTACTTCTTTTTGCGTTTGAAACATCAAAAACAATCGCTTAAAGAGGAACTTTAAAATAGTGTTTCTTCAAAACTCATAGCATACTGTAAGTTTGCTTGCGTATAACAAGATTACTAATACCAAGCTGCAAAAAGATACGTTGCTTTTGAGATTACCGTATAGTGATAAACAAAGTGAATGCACTGTGTTTGGTCTTGGAAAAAGACATATGACGGAAACTAAAAGATGTTGACAGAAGGGGAAAAAGAAACTAAAAGGATACTAATAGAACGCACAATCACTCCGTATCGCGAGTGTAAAGTTTCGATGAGTTTTGACATGTTGTTCAAGATAGTATCAATAGATTCACGGCAATCTACTGCATTATTATACAAGTATGGGGTGTAGCTCTAGCACAATTCCTGTAGGATATAAGGAAGCACTGACATGTTTGTTTTGTGCGAACTAGCAATACTAATGAATTAGGATCTGAATTTTTAACTAGTCATTTCATGACATTATTCCTTAAATTATATCTTCGGATTTCAAGTACTTGTGTACCATTGAAGTTACGCAGAATTTAGCAGTCAAAAGCCCAGAACTTTCGTTTTTGCATCTTTTAATAAAGCTGTATATTAAACTCTAAACATTTCAGATGATTCAGTTCATTTGGATTTATTTCTTGAAAGTTATATTTCCCTTGAACGAATTTGAATACATTCGATTTGATGTTGTGACCCAGATATATGTAGAAAGATGTTCTTTGCTATGACTTTCATCTTTAACTCGTGTAGAGAATCAATAAACAGTCTAATTAATCAATATGTAAAAATGAATTTCATTGAGCATAATTGTATTAGAATTTAATTGTTCAAGTTACAGTTTAATTAAAATAAAGTACATTTAATTAAAATCATGTTTTTAAAATTTAAACAAATTCATTTTATTTGACAAAAAATAACAAACTTTTTATTTATTGCCAAGACAGAATCCCTGATGAGTTGCATAAATTATTTACAAATTATCTTACTTTTTTTGCAAATATGCTTGATATGCTTTCCATTCATGTCATTTGATGTAAAAATGTATATAATTTAAAGAGATAACATTTCATATTTTATAAATATAATAAATGTAATGATTCATAGAACATAATGAATGTCGCATACGAAATCATAGTAACTACAACATTACAATACAAAGGTCTTTGTCTACTTCCATGCCTCTCAAATTAGTTTCACCTTTTCGTTGTCCTGCGTTGGTAACGCGCCTTTTGGATTTTGTCTGCGACGCGAGTGGTCGCTAAAACATTTTGCTTTACATTATATCATCATGTCATCCTATAATTTTTTTTATATCTGTTCGTTCTCTGATTTTTTTTTATGTATGATTTTCGTTAAATGAATAACATCACTTTAATATGAGCCAAACAGTAGCGGAATTTATTTAGAAACGAAAATACACTTTCGATTTCGGCGACATTCGAACATTGGACCGCAATCAGTCTTTCTCTAATCAAATTCAAATCCATGCCAAAGGAAAACGAACAATCTTGGCGATTAATTCACTTGCGCCATCTGGTGTTCAGATAGGAAATTTAACTATCATTCCCATATCTTTTTTCAGTAGAGCATACCACAATGTAGAAAGAATGAACAAGGAACTAAATGGTTGTCAAATGTTTCCCCCCAAACAAAAATTCATTTCCTCACATATGCTTGAGCGAAACATAAACTCATTTCTAATCACGGAGTATCCAGGAAAGATGCCTGGCTGACTACGGTGATTTCTTTTTGTAGCTGCTCAAACAGTTGTTGATTTTGATTGATCTTTGCGTGGATGCCAAGTGTGTAATTTGTAGTAAGTATAAAAATGCATACAATTGTTACAAATAGTAATTCTTCAAAATGATCGAGTTGAAAAATCATTTACGCTTCGTTTAAGATTATACCTATTCTTTTGTTCAACTTTAATTATTTTCCTATTCGTTAATTCTAACTACTCTTGCGAGGGGAAAAAATTGATCACATTAATCAACATTTGCACAATACATTTTTAATTCATTTGACTTTTAAGTGAACCTTTTTGTAAAAGCTAGTTAAATTGCATGAAGTCGTAGCACATAACACATTTCAGGAAAAAATATGTATTCAATAAGCATCATTGTAACTAATTTCAGCTCTAGCCTGCAGGCATGCGAATGCTTACAGCTACAGAAGTGTATGAGAAAGAATATATATATTTTTTTATCAAGGATGTAATCTGTGAAATTTAATTTTCAATTTAAAAAAGAATTTCTCATATTTCGAGAAAATTTTCTTGCAATAAATAAATCCATGAATTTCAATCCCCGCAAGTTTTCCGATTGTTTTTTTTAAATTTCTGTCCTATTAATTAGATTGTTTTCCACATTAAATAATTTCAACATTGCACTTATAAACATTTTCACGAACTGCTGCAAAATTAAATTTTTTCCTAAGTCCAACCAGAGTTCTGAGATTTTTAGCCACGTAACATCCATCTGAAAAATGCAAGTGTAGGTTTCCTTTATTTCTAGTTCCTCGTTACTGAATGACCAAGCTGGCTATTTGCTGTCGCATGTTGCCAGCTTGATTAATTTGTTTGACAGAGGAAAACAGCTAATCAAGGAAGTAAAAGGGATGCAAATGGAAACTTCAAGCAGTGCCTTTAGACAACATTTCAAGAAAACAAAATTCTGTAATATGAGCCTAAAACATAAAAAACTTCAAACACGGGAAAAAGTCTGAAATGAGATTAGGCAAATTTTGACTAATTTTTACAGAAAAATTCAATACCCCGAAATATGATAACTTAACTCATGAATTTTGCCTTTTATTTTGGTGTTAAAATTGTTGCTATATTTAAAAATACATAACAGTTGAGACTGAGTGCAAAGTATATTGATATAAAAGAGAAACTTGATCGGCGTCAATTCGAAACGCCTCTTGGGGTGTTATTGACAAGAAAAAAAATTGATACCCTCAGATTTCAGTTCTCTACGTAAAGTCTAACAAAATCAAGTGGAATTGGGTATAATTCGCTTGTCAGAATAGTTGTGTCTTTCTACAACCTTTTGTCAGCAAACAAGATGCACTCCTTACCCATATCACGGATTATTCATGAGATCGGTATAGTGAGTATTCGCTAAGAAATGAGAATAAACACATCCCAGATAAATAATAACTAAAATAAAGTTTCGTAAGTGCACATTTAATACTAAAACCTTTATGTACGAGAAAAAGAGCTACGGAAATGCTTCCGAAACATCAGAATTTAAATATGAACTACAGTAAAGAATATAACTAGACGGTGTTCGAATTTCTCTAAAGGAATGATCTTGTACGAGGTAAAACGAAGATACAGTTTGATATTATAAGGGTATGTAACAAATTTTGCTTGAAGCACTTGTGAAAAGACAGTCTTACTGCTCCAGGATAAAACTCGGATATATAGGACAGTGTCAGTCGCATAACAAATCAACCGTCAGAGATACTCAGTTAAATTTTACCCTGTCTACTTCTGATATTTCTCCAACAGACTGCTGCTTTTACCAGCGCTTTCCTACCTTTTATTCGAGAAATGCTTTGCCAACAGCTCATCAGTTTATAGAGCAATAAAGAACTTCATCACTTTCAAAGACACTGGATTTTACAAACGTGGTACAGACTTCACGTTGGTAAATGCATGGATGCTGCTGGAGATTGCTTTGATTAAACAAGTAATCTTCATGTTTATATGCTTTTCTTTTCAATTGGTCTTAAAACAGCCATTTCATTTGCGAAAATCTAATTTATCTGCAGAGAATAAATGCTGATGTACTTCCACATATCATCCAAATATATTCAGAAGATAAAAAATTAAAAGAAAGACAGACAGAAGATAAAAAATAAAAGATCTGTATTCTTTTGATTTCCGCACTTTATTTCAGTAGCCATATTTTTAATTAGAGTATATAAAATTAAATTATAGAAATTGGACGAACGGAAGGAGCTGCATAATTTTTGCTGCGTAGTTCTCATTGTTAAGGTTTTGTTATTTTTCGTTTGCAGATACCCAGAATTGGAGATTAAAAATTTTAGAAAATTTAGTATTCTAATTGGAAATCCTTTCAGATTTTTCAGAATAAAGTTTTACATTTAAGGTGCGCCCATAAAGTAACCAGACAAATTAAAAGATCACACGCCAAAATAAAAAGAGAAAGAATAAATGTATGTTTAGAAAGACTGACATCTCAACTCTTGTTAAAGCCCATGTAAACTGGTTGTCTTTTGCATATCAAAACGCCGGAGTCATTTATAGTTACTGAGAATACATTGTACAAAATCAAATTCCAGATGGAATAACGTTATAATTAAATTTTGCTGCAAATTAAGTAAATCTGCGTCCGAAACTTTAGAGATGATTCGAGCAGTACATGTTCATTCATCATTATCAAAAACACAACAGTGGTACAACCACTTTAAATGTCAGCGCCGAAGCTTTGGAGATGAACCAAGGAGATGGCCCCTTTCAACTTCAAATGTTACGCGTATTTTGTGAACTGTTAGTTCCAACGCCTATAAATACAGCGTTTCGATGACCTAAAGAAACACTGCAAAAATTATACAATCTTCTTTGGCGATTATTTTGATGCCGATAAACTGTTTTCCTCCAAAAAAGCGTTCTTAGTAAAGTTAGAAAAAGAAAACATGAGACCTTTATTGCGCGTAATCATCACCACCTAAATCAATGATTTTCTGCCAACGTATTGGTAGATTTCAAAGCTTTCGGCTCGGAAACTTGGTGGCCGCGACTCCAAAAACAAGATCAACCTTATTTCTGACTTCCTGTGCGGAATGGAAGATAGCATCAGTAAGATGTTGCTGCAGGTGCGAAAAAAAAGGTAGAAATCCGAAGTAGCGATGATGCATGATGAGTATCATGTATGATGATGTATGATGAGATGTATGATGGCTATATGATGAGTGTAGCAAAAGATCCCATTCGAGTCCGTACAGAGTACAGTCGGCGAATGCAGACACATGTGATCTTGCATTATCTTTATGGAACATTATCTTTTCGCGCCGGAACTCCTTCGACGTTTTTCCTTGATAGCAGTGTCAAAACGGACTAGCATCTCGCTGTACACCTTACTGTCCAGGGTTTTACCGTTTTCCAGATACTCAATAAGAATCTGGATACAAAGGCAGTTCCACCAGATAAAACATGATCTTCTTGTTAGTCAAATTGCAATTTGCGACGCGGCCGACTGGCTCACCGGGCGCAGACCTACCCCCTTTACAGTCGGTGCTGTTGAAGTAAATCCATTTTTTATCGCAAGTGACGATTCGATCTAGAATTCGTTCCAATCGTTTCTGGCTTTACAGTTTTTGCATTTTCTAACTTCTGTAACGTCATATAATCTGTGAATATTTCATCATGTCCGCCGAGAAATAGACACTAAATTTCTTCACGACACAGACACATGCATGAGCTTCCCTTTCATCCACGGAATTGTTTCTTTCCACAGTGCACATAGTTCTACTAAAATACGCTATCAGGTGCCCTTTTTGCATTAAGATTGCTCCTATTAAAAAATCAGACGCATCCGTGTAAATCTGTAAATTCTTTTACAGGTTGTGCACCTTAAAACCGTTGGAGCTTGCAAGAGTTTTCACACTAAGTCGGTCTTAATGCCTTCTTCCGTGTATCTGTTCTAAATGCCTTATTTCTTTACAAGCAAATTTTTTTTTTGATACTTACTTTCGGTCCTGCATCGTTTAATAATGAAAACACTTCGCGAAGGGTTCCTGCTTGTTGTTCAACTGATAGGTTACTATTGTATCGTCTGAATCAGGAATTCATAACCCTTTTCTTGCATCGACCCTTCTCAAAGAATGTTTTTCTGGACACTGATGCAAATTTTTTTGTTGATATTTCGCATAAAATTGCTTAACGTCATTCCTTGATCACTTCGATCAAAAATATTCAGCCTGTTTCTTGTTTCCCGTAGGACTATTGACTTGACTAAAGCCTCCTTCTACAGATAAAAAGAGGAAAAAGTCAATACTGTTGGTTCTGAAACAAATTTTATTTGGGGGTATTTCTCTTCGATGACTTTTAAATCCCAAAACTTTGCGTGATCATGTTTTTTGAATAAAGTTTCTGCTTGAATAACCTCCTTCAATACAATCAACCCTTCTTGCATTATAATAACAAGGTCAGATATATCTCAGAGTAGTGATGCTACGAACTATGCTGGTACATTGAAATTTGCAGTGCCTTGAAAGCAAACCTTTAAATCTTCTTTCATGCTTTACAGGTGGCTCGTAAGTAACAATATATCATGAGGAAATATAATTCATTTAGAAAAACTGCGAAAGTAATGGAATTATTTTCGATTTAGTATCAATATGAACAAGTAAATTTTAGAACGAAAACTGAAGATAATTGTTCAAGCTTCTATAAGTTTCAATCTCTTTGTTTGTTTGTAATGGCATTAAACAATAAATATTTTTCAACAAAGTAGAATACATGATTTATTAATTTTGCTTCCATAGAGCTCTCAATCCAAGGATTCCTTCTCTATATGAAGAAGCAAATTGTGTAAATTTCATCTGTGTGGTCCTCCAGTTCAGTAAAAAGTCAGCCATTCAAAATAGCAGCTTTAATAGTATTTAATATTCCGAGAATGTTTTTAAAAGTGTGCTCACTGCATAACAAAATTATGTATTTAAAAAATATTATTGATTTAAAAATGCATTAAATAATTTTTGTGCATTTATTTTACATAAATTATTACATTTTATAAATTTATATAAATTGCTATTTTTATTTTATATGATCTTTTCCTCACTTCATGACGTAGCTTCATATTAATAAAACAATTAATTTAAAATATTATTAATAAATATTTTTATTCAACGGGATCTTGATTATGAAAATCAGGTGCCGGTGCATATTCGGCTATTGACCTACTGATCATCACTGACCCTCTTTAAAATTTCATCGATCCCGTTGGAAATCTCTGATGTATATATATAAAGTATTTTTGCCCAGTACTATTAGAAACCTACCAGCGGCCGAGGTGTAGAGTCGCTGAACACTGGTAATTCGGTCCGAGGTTCGAATCCCTGGGAGGGGGCTAGCCAAAAAATATTTATTGTGAAGAAGGAAAACGTATCCGCAACAGGGAGTAGCTCCGCCCCAACGTACAGCGAAATACCTGTCGCCAAAGTTCGAAGACGGCGTCGAAGTTCACGTTTATCAAGAGTTGATAAAATGAATATCGTTTTAAATTTCTTTAAAGGAAAAGAAAATATTTTTTGCGCAAGTAAATTAATTAATGGATTAGTTATTTTGAGCCAAAAAAAGGTACGAAAATCTAAGTTTAAATTATTGCGAAAAGTCAAAGAAGAAACGTTTTGTCAAAGAATGTTTCTTCTTAACTCATGTCCCTCAATTTCCTATTCACATTCTGTAACGACACATCGCGGAGGGAGGAATTCTCGCTGCCAGGTTCCGTTGCCAAATCCCTTGGCGAATTTTTCCCTCTGCTTTCTAGCGGCGTAATAGTAAACTGGTTTGCATTACGTCTATGGAACCTTTCCTTCTTTACATAGATGTTCTTTGGGCTAGCTGTATGGGCGCTTACCTGATTTTCGCGATGTGTAACATGTATAGGAGCGAGGCTCCAATAAAAAGAGGCCTCCACGAAGTCATTTATTCCCTTAGGAAGATTTTCGCGTCTTTTTTTTTCATGGGAGGGGATTATCTACTCTGTAACAAGCAGTGGATACACGTTATACTTTCTAATTTCAATCAGTTTTTGGTAGTCAACGACAAATCTTCATTGGCGAAAATAATTTACTGGATATTAGCTTCTCTTCCTGCATAAGAATAGGATCTGTGTATGAGCTTGATAATGGGACCATAATTTTGTTTTTCGAATATGTTTTAATATATTCCTCAAGAATTTGTTTTTTAACCGTATCGTATCTATAAGCCTTTGATCTACATGGAGAATTTTTCCACATGGCTTATCACTACAGGCTTATCACTAAATACCTCTGTAAATTCTAGTATGTCATCCATTATTTCATTTTTATCTCCCTCCGTGAGATGCTCATACTTAACGTTTCGCATGGGCCTAGGCCGGCTGTCCATTTTGTCCTTAGTTAAAGTTGTTGCGTTTTCTTTAAAGCTAATTTGTGATCTAAAATTTTTCAGGCAATTCAACTCCCCCAATAAAACATTCATTGGTATCCATTTTAGGGCCAAAAAATACTATTTTTTGACGTTTTAAATTTTACATTATGCTATCCAATACGAAACATTGACCATCTATCTCATGCAGCCATTAATCCAAGACCTTACACTTAAAATAACCTATACCTCCCAAAATATTTCGAAGAAAAGACTGCCATACAAAAAGTTTCTTTCGTCGTCATTATCAAGCATACCCTCTCGTTGGTATGCCATTAAAATGGATGCGTTCACAACATTATCCTCTCTCTGGTATGCCATTTAAATGCACTTGCAAATAAGGTAATTCTGAATTCTTAACTACCATAGTATTCAACGCTATCTGAGAAAAAAATTTATTGACCTAGGACGCCTTACTTTCCTTCTGTGCCCCCCTTTCTAGTTTAAATTATTATTCTGGCCCGTTTCAATCTTATGGTTTTTGTTGTTGTTGTTCTGAATTATAACATTTTCGATTCTCTTTCGCCCTCATGACGAACACCGCCATGTCTGTACTTCGGGAGAAGTCTATGGCCTTGCTCACGAGCCTCATGTCAAGTGTTTTTACAGAAATTAGCTCATGTCTGACAATATTAGGCCTTTACATATCTACTTTCATATTCAGTTGTTAGTTGAAATAAGTCATCTAATGTTTGGAGACTCCTTAATCCCACAAAATCCTATATTTTTTGCAGTTATCGTGGGGCCACTATCTACAGACATTTTTTTCGTCCTCTTTCCCATACAATAATTTACAAAGTTCCCCCCTTTTTTTAGCATAAATTGCATTTATTCCTCACTTGGAAACAGAGTTGTATGGTCGATTTCATAGTTCACCCTATTTTTGATTGTCTGGAATGCTTTCAATACAGCTTGGTTAAAAGTTTCGTACGACAACCCGGTACATCGGCGGGATCTAACAATACCTTCCAAATAAATTTATACCAGTTCAAAACTTGATCCTTTAAAACTGATGGCGCTATTACTGTTTCCTATGGTTTCAACCTAGCATACAAACAAAATGTGTCTAATTTTCGTCTAAAATCTGCAGTACCGACCAAGTTCTATTAAATACTGTATTCGGCTTCACCGTTTCCCTGAACGCATCTATTGATCTACCAAATGCCTTCCAATGCATTATTGCCTTGCCTGGGGTCAAATCTCGCTAAGGTAGCCCAATTGTGTCCAATACTGGAATCTCACTTGACCGTTATGGCATTTCTACTGTCATTTCAGAACTATCTACACCAAATTAAATTATATACTGCAGTGAATTCCTTTCGAAATTTTGCAACAAAATTTTCAAATTTATACGTTAGGCACCAGATGTGACATACATACCGTGCTTTAACTATACTCAGCTAGTCCTCTGACTGACCTAGCCTTTTGGATCTGCACATTAGACTGTATCTGAATACCATTTACTAACGGAATTTGTATAATTACTGATTTTAGTCTCTGTTTTCATAAAATTCCATTCATTGAGATGATACTGACATCATTAAAGAAAGCAAAATATTTAAAATCATAAGCTAATACATTATAAGCTAAAAAGTGTCAAAAAATCTTTGACCAGATAAAGGCGGTCATGTCACTCTGGGGGTTAGCTCACTAACGAAAGGTGTTACGAAGATTCTACGGGTGAGTTATCCGACTAGAATAACTTAATTCTTAAAACAGACAGACAAAGATAAAAGTGAACATTACGTATTCTTTTCTTTACTATGTTGGCATTACTGTTTGTCCAGACTGTATTCAGACGCTCAGTAGGTTTTCCCCTCCGATGACTTCGAGTTTCCTAGACATTTTCAACAATTAAGGTCTGCCGATCGTCTGGATTCGAACAACTTTATACATTGCGACGCACGATTTTTCTGATGATATATTCGCAAATATGTGTTAGGTGTAGTTCCAATTAAGAACATACGCATAACGTAAACCTATATATTTCTGTAACTGGGAAGGATACCTTCTTACATACTGTTTGCTGTTGATATAAGATCATCCAATCCTTCGACATTTGTCGATCACCATTCTTGATTAATTCTTTCACTTTTACTTCATCCATATTTTTAAAATTCTTCGTTGACAATAGCTTTTGCAATTAATAAAATTTCTTTGCTTCGTTTCCAATCAATCGAAATCGTTAAAATTTTTGATAATTTCAGGCCAAAGCTGTCGTCATCAAGCATTCCGTTTTGAAGAATTCATTTTTTTTTACTGAAGTCAATCATTTCTGTGCAGTGGGTTATGTTGAATTGTTTCGTGCAGAGCTTCATCTTTAGTTTGCAGAGGCTTTTGCCAGATGCGCACATGAGTGATCATTTTTAAAAGTACTTTAATACGGTAATACGGTCGATGTTCTGCCAGTACAGCGTATGGATGTAATTCTAACTTTGAGCAAATTAAATGGAATCGAGTAAGATAAAACTTACATGCAAGAACGGGCTCAAAAAATCTGCGCCTTTTAAAGAGCGTATTGAAATACAGAGTAGTATACTATGCTTTTAAATTGAGGATCACATATTTTTAATCATTCAAAATTCTTTTCAATGTATAATATTATTCTAATGTTAATCATTCAACGAGATCGGAATCTCCATTTAAATGCATGGTGTTTTGATATATGATATATTAAATATAAACTTATTTTAGTGCGATTTCCGTTGTTTGATACTAAATTTAAATTTGGAAGACGAATCTTGTCAAGTATTAAACTTAAACAAATATGAAAAAAATAATTCAATAATTATAACATTAATTATAAAATAGGAAATTCACGGAATTATTTGACATTTATGGACTAATAGTATATAGGAAAATCGGAAAAAATCGCAGGGATATGCTCCGGGATAATATTACTATTAGTTAGGTTACATAATCCAGAAACTCGTAATGGTAATGAATAAATCAAGTGAAGGCTAGTGAGCATCTGTTTGCTTCTCTAGAGAACAGTGGCGGTTCGTAATAAGCACTGTGGAACTGCAGCACCCCCTGTTTCCACTTATTATTATTTTTAATATTTAATATAATGAGCCCTTTTTTCTTTAATTCTTTCGTTATACTTCTACAATATATAATCCTTAAACTTAATGTCAGTAGCCATCCTCCAGTTTATGAAAAAGGTACGAAAGTTTTTGTATGGAACTGCGCTTCACAAGGCTGTTCTGCGCAGGCGCGCACAGAAAGCAGCACTGTCGCTCTTGCAGTGCCGAAATTCTGGAAACGTGATTATTTCTTACTTCGCGCGCGTGGTATTTGGCTGTTCTGCGCATGCGCTCTTAGGAAGCTCTTACGAGGCTGAGAGGGAGAAGAGCACTGTCGCTTTTGCAGTGCCGAATCTGGAGTGTCGTTGGGAGCTGGTTCTTTTTTTTTACTCCGCGTGTGCTGTGTTTAAAAATCATACACCATATTCTTGGTTAGATTATTTTTCAGCCATTCTATTTGATTCATTTTTTTTTCGGTTCTTTTATTTTAAAGAAAACTTTAACCATGTCCTTGCATCCTCAAGTAATAAATTCTGCGACTGTAAGTGAACTTCAAGAGCTTTCGTTTTCATGCGCTTGCAATGCTTTCAATATAGAAAAATTTCCGCAGTTGTCATCCAGAGATCGAGGAGAAAATTATTGATCTCTTCGTGCAAATTAAAACAAGAAGAATGGATTTCATTTTTAAATGAATAGGTAAAGCTTGAACTGTAACGTTTCCCTTTACACAGGTTTAAAACAAAGGTTAATTTTTTTTGGAACAGCACCCCCACTAATTTTAGCTACGAGCCGCCACTGCTAGAGAATATTAATATATTCAGACTCGTTTATTGGAAAGCTCGCATATGACTCCAGTTAATTGATTACAGTATCACCACAACATCAAGAATATCAGACTATAATAGCCTATGATAAAATATAACATAATCTATAATTTTATAAATTTAATTCATTTTTGGTTAATTTGTCTAGATTAGATAATATTAGATACTCGATGCTTAATGTGCCTGGAAATTCAAAAGTTGATGCTAATTCATATTTTTCAATGCGCATATTAGTGCAGTTTTAAATATGCTGACAGAAATACATTTGCATCATTTTTTTATCTTAATATAGAAAGAGAAAAAGAGAAAGAAAAATTATCTTCTCAATGAAAATTATAGCTTATAAAATTATCATTTAGTTACAATACATTTTTGCAGCTATTTCTGAGCACAATAGGTAACTAAACGCATGCTTCACTTTCATAAACAAGTATTGTTACAGCAACACGTTTTTAAAAGTAGACATAATGTGAAAGTTATATTTTGCAATTACAGAAAATATATATTATATCTGATGTGTACATCACATGATTCTTTTGTACAGAATATTAAATTATACGCATTTTTTCTTCTATTTCATTTAAACTTATTGATTTGAATTAAATCTTCGTCAATAGCGCAAAAACCACAATAGAATAAATGCACTCTTTAAAATTCGCTTCATTTGTTTACCATAGCGACACTTAACAGCGTTACATCTCATTCATTTTATAACTCAGAATGCATAAAAATTTTACCATTTGAAGAATTATCTAATCGTTGCCATATGTTCTATTCAAATACTATAATAAATCTAAAACGATGTATAAAAGAAATTAAACAAATAAAAAAGAAATAGTTTTTCACAGGCGATTAAGTATTTCTCAGTCAATAAATTCAGTTCTCACTTCGCGACAAGGCAAAAATACATAAAATATCAAAATATCTATAACAAAAATTACGAAGTAAATCATAAACACATATTTCTTCGAATAAATTTCAGAATGGATTAAGCATGATTTAATTCGCAATAATAAAAGAAAGCGTTATCTTTTTTGTTGCGAAGCTTAGTTTCTCTAGATTGGCAACAAATCCACTGTTCTCCTAAGTTTCAAATGTAAACAAATATGGCTGCCATGAGACAAATGATTAGACTCAGCCGCACTTAAAAACACTTTTAAATTGTTGATAATTCTGCAAATCTTGCATGCAGATTTTCTAAAGGCATAAAAACCTTAACCGGAAGATAAGAACAATATAATTCAATAATTTTAAAAGCAAAAAATGCGCAATTTACCAATATATAAAAATAAAAAACTGAGCTCACGGAACCGAGTAACAGAGTGGGTATGTATATAAATATATTTACATACTTTTGGTGTGGCCGAATGCAACCAAAAAGGGAGATGCACATCTGTATGTTATAGCAGTCCTATATACAAAATTTCAACTTTCTGAGACTACTCGTTTTTGAGTTATGCGAGATACATACATACGTACGTACGTGCAGACACCATGAAAAAAATCTCTTCTGAATCCATTTTAAATCAGTTTTATAATTCGTTTGGAGAAATAGAATCCTTTATTCTGTCCTTACTTACATATGTCACGCAAAAACATCGCTAAACTGCATTCGATAGCCGCCAAAATGCATATTTTCGTTGAAATTTTTCTTTGTAAAGGGAAGGATAGATATATTTTCAGCTATTATGAACTGAGTTTAACCCGTTAACATTCGAATACTGGAACACAAAGATCATTCACCAAGTTCTAAGCAATAAATCTAACGCAGCGGTTCTTATTGTATGTACACTGCGAAAATAATAATAATAATAAAATAAATAAATAAAATAAAAATAAAATAAAACAAAATAAGTAAATTAATAATAAATAAAAATAAAAATAAAATTTAAAAAAAAAGAGGACAGTTCGGTATCTCCCGTTCTACTGCCCGATTGAAGAAATTCAACTTTCTTTTTTCATGTCTTGAAAGCGCGACTTAGGATATGTGTTAGATTTATATATAGCATTGTTCTAATATGTATTCTGACACAAAATCGGACTTTTTCTGAAATACCATACCAATGTTTTTTCATATTTCGATTCTATGACTCAAGTTGTGCCAAACTGCCAAGTTTTGTAAAAATCGCACAAGTAGTTTTTAAAAAGTTAGCTCTCAAAATTTTAGCTCCTCCATGTTAATTGAATTTGGTATACATTTATTAATACCTCTTTTTTTTACCAAACGTATTTTATTCTTCCTTTCACATTTCGAAATTTAGATTCATTCCAAATAAAATTCGCCCATTTTTTAGGATTTATTTTTAGAATTTTAATTCAAAAATAATTTTTACAAATTTTTCGAAAAAAATTTGTAATTATAATTTATAGAATTTTTACCATCATTTTAAGTAGATGTATTTTTAAGCATGCTTGCGAAAAATTATAATTTTTTATTCAAAATTTCCTAAAATATACAGGAATTTACATTTTGGCGCGTTTTGAAGTTTAGCGTATTTAATATAAGCGATAATAATGAAAATGTGGTTTACGCACTTTGTTAAAATTATTTGAAAGAATGAACAATGAACCTTTTTCCCTTTCGAGTATCAATGAAAAAAAAGGGAAGTAAGTAGTTCACTATAAATTAAGAATTCCGCCAAGTGAATTAGACTTTTCGCAAATTGAAAAAAATTCGCCAAGATAAATTTTAAAATTTCTCCGTAAATTTTGCACCAAAAGTTTCAAAATTTAATACCTAGGCATAATTTGAGTCGTAGAATCGAAATATGGAAAAACATTTATATGCTGTTCCAGGAAAAGTCCGATTTTGTGTCAAAATACCTATGTTAGAATAATTCTACATATAAATCTAATATACCCAAGTCGAGCTTTCGAGACATGAAAAACGCAATTTGAATTTCATCAATCGGCGGTAGAACGGGAGATATAGAACTGTCCTCTTTTTTGGGGGCAGGGGGCTTTTTTTTGGGTACAATTGACATGAACTAGTAATGATAATAATATTAATATTATAAAGCTAAATTCTTAATTTCAATTCTAATGCATGCACATTTGTCCTCTCCTGGAATAAATTTTAAGGATTTAGCTGTCTGCACCTAATTTTCAGCTTCTCAGAGTCATTTAGAAAGATTCCAATGCAAGAACAGTTTGAAGGCAGCTCTGAGATGTCTGTGCAGTCTTTCTTATATTTATTCTAGTGAGCACTTAGGAAAACTAAATGATAGGTTTAAAATACCTTACATCCCCTCCGAAGCACCTTTTTAATATTCACTCTTACATTCAGAAACCTACATTTAAGAAATAAAATGAAAATGTAAATTATACGTGTTACGCTTTCCTACGCTTTAACCCTGAATGTCATTAAATAAATGTTTTGTGGAAACAAGTAAAGATACTATTACAGACGCAGTTAATGGATGTTTCTCATTGTTATTCCTTTTTCTTTTAACTGCATAAAAATTCGTCTGTGAGTCAGAGTTCCCATTGCACCGGACGCTTCGTGACGACACTAAAGCGGATTTTTGCCGAAATAGAAGCGAATGTCAATAAAGTTTCTCAACAGCGTAAAAAACGAGGAATCTAAAACGGTAACTGACATTATTACTTATTTTCTTTTACAGTAAACCTTTGTTCTTGCGAGTTACGTCATTAATATATTATTACGTCATTACTACCTGTCAGTTACATGATTGTTGCTTGTTGTTAATTTAACTAAAGTCGCTTTCCACAAAGTTAACACTTCTGTAGAAAAATGTGTTATGTATCATTCAAATTAAGAAAGCATGTATTACCTTTTTAATAAAAAATATTAAAAAGAAGTTTTTTTAAGCTTTTATTTAAGACATTAGTTACTTTCATTTACAATAAACTTTTGCTTTTGCGGGTTACGTCCTTAATGTCATCAATGCATTATGCGCAAAGTTTATGTGTCGTTGATCTAATTTAGGTCGCGTTCCACAAAGTTAACTTTCTATGTGTTATGTATAGTTTAAATTAAAAAAGCATGTATAATTTAAACTAACCAAAATATTGCTGCTTGTAAGAAATTTTACCTGAAAATCTATTTTAATCGCCAGTAGAGGGCGTAAATGCTTATGATGCATATTTCTTGTTATTGGATCTGGCAACGCGAGTGGAATGCTTATTCGACTTGAATAAACTTGAAGCTTGAAACCTGATTCATATGTTCTTTGTCTTTCATTATGTTGTAATTTGAATTAATATATTGTTTCTTGAACCATGATCACATGAAACCTTTTAGATTTTATCTTTATTATTATCATTTTGTCGCCCAACAGTTGCGCACGAACGATCTTTTTAAGATTTCAGAATATATGATAGAAGCGGTTGCTAACCCTAAATGAGGCAGTATCCATGATGATTAATCCGTGTTGTTGAAAAATTATTCCCTCGTAATGAACGTGACAGGATGATTTATATAAACAAGCATATAGATTCAGAATGCTTATGATTGCTTGCTCTTGGAATGTGAGTTAATAAATTAGAACTAAATCGTTAAAGATTTCACCACGTAAGCGAATAAAATTATTTTTGTTATTATGGCAGATGATATCGTTAACTTAAAAGCTACAAGAAAAATATGATACAAGCTATTTTTAAAATGATAAATGTTTTAGAACCTGAAGTTAAAAAAGACATATGGGATAAAAATATGGTAGAGGAAAATTTGTTTTTACTTACTTCTAAGCAATCTGAGTTAAAATAAATTAATGAAAAAATACTAGATTATTTTAAAGGGGATGAGTCTGAAATAGAAAATGAATGTAATACTGTGTAAGATTACGATGAAAGAATGAGTATATATATTTTTAGGGATAAAAATGGAAATTTAAGTTCTCAGATTGTAACCATTGAAAAACAATCCACTGGTGACCAAACTACTGAAATCGAAAACAAAACTAACATTCCGTTACCTAAAATTTTGTTACCTAAGTATTATGGCGATCCTAGTTTATTTTTCGAATTTTATAGTTCTCTTGAAAATGCTATTGGTAACAATAATGAGTTAAAAAAGATCAAGAAATTTACTTACCTTTAAATCCTTGCTCGCAGGACCTGCTTCAAGTGCAGCATCTGGGTTCTCACTGCCCGATGAGAGTTATGATGCTTCTGTAAGTTTAATCAACGAAATCTTTAAACGATCAGATTTGGTTATCCCTTCGCACATGAACAAACTCTTGAATCTTGAACCTATTAGAAGTTCGTCCAATGTGAAACCATTAAAAACACTACGTTTCCTGTGAAATCAATATAAGAAGTTTAAATTCTTTGGGTATTGTGTCGGAAACTTATGGGAGTCTTATAGGACCGGTTATTTTAAAGCTTTTACCGGATGATATGAATTTGGAATTTAATAGAAAAGGAAGCTCTAAACAGCAGTATAGCCTAACAGCACTTCTCGAATTCATTAGATTAAAAGTTGAGAGTCAGGAAGCTTCTAATTTAATAATAAACTCAAAGAAAAGGGACACAAATTACGGTGTTAAAAGTGGAGTAAAAGTAACTACTTAAAAGGGGCAGGCTTTTCTACTGCTTCAGCGTTAGCCACAGTGACTAAGCCGCACTGTTTTTATTGTAATCAAAATACACATGATGTAGGAAAATGTGAGAAAACAAATGATCATAAAAGCGCGATATTAAAAAATCAGGGACATTTTTATAGATGTTTTAAGAAAGAACACGTATCGTCTATATGTAAAATGAAACTTACACCTTATGAGTTGTGTAATGATTTAGATTATAATAAGTTACTTTGTAAGAATATTGTTCCTGAATCTGATATTAAACAGAAAGTAGTTGCACTATCAGATTCTAAGCAGAATGTAGTTGCATCCCTATCATTTAACTCCAAGCCTGTTTCTGAAACTACTGATAAAGGTGTATATTTACAAACTTGCACTGTTTACGCTTCAGATACAGATAATACTAGAAGCCAAATAATAAAAATCCTAATTGATGGTGAATCATAAAAGTCATTTATTAGATCTGATTTAGCTAAAGAATTAAAATTAAAGACTTTAAGGAACGAAAGATTACATATTTATTCATTTGGGTATATCCAGGATAGATTAATGGAATATACTGTTAATCAAATTACCCTGAAAAATATACATTGTCCTAACGATTCCATCACAGTTGAAGCTCTTGTTACATACACTATTTCTGGAGCGATCATAAAAATTCCATCGAAAAACATGTTGGAAATATTAAAATCAGAAAATTTAAAATTAGGCGATAACGGTGAGGCAGCTGAAATAAAAATGTTGTTGTGATCTGATTCATGTTGGAAGGTGCAAACATGCGAAAAGAAAAGAGTAAGTGAGAAATTATTTGCGTTTTCTTCTATATTTGATTTGTCCTTGGTTGGATATTTGGAAGGTGAGTTTAGTGCCTGTATGCTTGCAAGTGGCGCTTCTCATTGCTTGGAGGAAGATAGTAATTCAATTAATGACTGTTTGCGATGGTTGTGGGCTTTAGACCACTTGGGGTTAGAGGAGAAGGAGAATACTGATGAAAAATCAGTCATTGAGAAATTTGAGAAAGAACTGCATTTCACTAATGGTAGATATGTAGCTCGTTTGGTATGGACATCACATCATGAAAACTTTAGTAATAATTTAGAAAATGCCAAGCTACGTCTAGTGACGTTAGTTAATAAACTAAAAAATGATGAATCGCTTAGAGAGAATTATGGCGGAATAATAAACGAATGAAATAATTGAGGAGGGCGAAACTGAAAGCCTTGACAGTAATAAAATGTATTACATGCCACATTCTCCAGTGGTAAGAAACATGCATTAAAAATTGAAATCCGTATCGTGTTTTGACGGATCTTCGAAGTGTAACAATGCGGTATCTCTGAACCACTGTTTGATGACTGGTCCAAGTTTGAATCCTTCTGTTTTGGACTTAATATTGCGGTTCAGACAAAACAAACGTGTGTTTCCAGCCGATATCGAAAAGACCTTTCTCGTGATCGGGAATTTCTGAAATTAATAGAGATGTGTTACGCTTTTTATACTTTGATAATAATTACAATTTGAAACATTTTAGAATGACCAGCGTTCTTTTCGGTGTGTCATGTAGCCCTTTCATTCTGGCGTGCAGTATAAAAACATATAAAGAAAATAATGGTAGAAAACCCAGGTATTTTTTGAGCTGTTGAACAGTTCGATCTGCGTAGAAGGTGTTTTCTATGGGGCACATTCCGTGGAACAGGCGTTTAAGTTTTGGAGCCTATAATGTGCTTATAGATGTCGGAATTAATTTGCGTCTGTTTAATACAAATTCAGAGAAACTCAAAAAACTGTGGAGTGGTAATGCAATTATTAAGTCAGAAAATGAACGAAATAACTCCTTAAAAGTGTTGCGGTTTAATTAGTGTACGATTCCCTGAACACAGATAACTTGTGCGAAACATTAAATAACTGAGGAAACACCACAAACAGAAATATATTAAAGGTAACTGCTCCTATTTTCGATCCAGTAGGTTTCCTGGCGCCATTTGTATTACGTGCAAAATTGATAATGTAAAACCTTTGCCAGTTGGGTTTAGAATTTGACGTCTAGGTTCCAACTGAATGTAAGAAGTTGTGGTCCGAGTGGTGCGGTGAAATTGAAAAATTAAAGAAATTTGAAATTTCTCGCGAATGTTTCCCCGGGAAATTGAATCAAAATAAAGATACCAAGCTACATTTATTCTGTGATGCATCTATTAAAGCGTATGGTGCAGTCGCATATTTTAGATCGGTTGAGGAAGGGCAGGTAGCGTTCATTATAGCAAAATATAGAATTGAACCAATAAAACAAAAGTCACACTTCCAAGGCTAGAGCTGTTAGGAGCATTCACATCGACAAGACTCACGAAAAATTAAAAAGAACTATTTTCTATTCGTGAAGAAAATATTTATCTGTGGACTGACAGTATGATAGTGATTCATTGGAACCATAGTGCTCCTGAACGTTGGAAAATGTTTGTAAAAAATCGAGTATCGGAAATACAATCATTAACTTGCCCAAGTAACTGGAGACATTGCAGTGGAAAATCCAGTCCAGCGGAGGTTGTATCTCGAGGATGCTCAGCCGAATATTTGTTGTCTTCAAAATTATGGTACTCTGGACCAGACTGGTTAGATGGATTAGTACTGCTTGGCCTATCAAATGTATTGCGACAGCTGAGTTTTCTGAAGCTGAATTAGAGCAGAAAAACTGTATAAATGATACCACAATACTACCGTCTATTGCAGAAAAATCTAATCCTCTGTTGAATCTCAGAAAATATAGTAAATTAACTGAAACTATTAGAGTGACTGCATGGATCTTTACATTTATTCACAAGTTGAAAAATAAAACTGACAAGAAAACAGGACCCTTGATTGCAGAACTATTTGCCGCATAATTGTATTTGGTAAGAGAACATTTTCCAACATTTGAACATTTTCCTGATGAAATTAATAGTTTAAAGCCTTGACAGTTGATTTCGAAGCCTTCTAAAATTTAAGAACTGAATCCATATCTAAGTGAGGAAGGAGTTTTGTTAGTAGGAGGAAGACTGTAAAAATCAACTTTAAGGTTTCATGAATAGCATCCTATTATTAGTCTTTCAAAAATTCATTTTACAGGTCTTCTGGCACGTGATGCACATGAACGAGTTCTTCATACAGGCGTAGCTAATACTCTCATGTTCCTCCGTGAAAACTACTGGATAATTAGATCTAGACAAACTGTGAAACGGGTTATAAGAAACTGTGTTTTGTGTCAGCGTTATAATTCCCAACCCATGCAACAAGTCATAGCACTATTACCTTCATATAGGATTGAAAATGCAAATTTTTTTTTTGATGTTATAGGACTGGATTATGCAGGTCCACGTTTCGTTAAAAATGAAGATACGAAGCATTTATTATATCCTTTATTTACCTGCGCTGTAACTATAGGCATTCATCTTGAATTAACAAAAGGTCTCACAACTAAATCTTTCCTACTTGCTTTTCGTCGTTTTATATCAAGGAGAAAGTTGTGCTTTTTATATACTCAAATAATGCTCGTACATTCAAGGCAGCTGATGAGTAGCTCAGAAAGATGTGGCGGATACTAAGCCATCCCGGTGTAAAGAATTATTATGCCGCAAAGAGCATTCAGTGGATGTACATCATAGAAAGAGGAGCCTGGTGGGGCGGATTTGATGAAAGACGTCTGCGATCCGTCAAAACAATATTAAAGAAAGTCTGTGGTAAAACATCACTGCTACCCAAAGAATTGGAAACTCTACTGACTGAAATTAAAGTGGTGATAAATCGTCAATCCTTGACTTGTATCCAAGATAATGAGCCCCAGGTTTTGTCACCTACTCATTTTCTGCTAGGGCACAAACTCGCTAATTTGCCTCCTGTCAAATACACTGATGACGTGTGCAGCACTATAGAAATTGTTTTAAAAGAGCATCTATATCTTGAAAAATTAATGACTAACTTTTGGAAAATCTTCTATAAAGATTATTTGCTAAATCTGATGTCTGCAAATTTTGTGAAGAATCACCGTGCAAAACAGGACTTGAACGATATCGTGATAATACATGATGAACATTTGTATCATGTGGAGATAGGGAAAGGTTCTGAAAACGTTGACTAGTAGAGAGGGCCTAATTCGCAGTTGTGAAATGAAGACTGAAAAAAAGCATTATAGAGAGACCTTTACAGTTATTAGTTAAGTTAGAGTGTTAAAAGTACTAAGAATGTGTGATAGAATATTATTTACTGAATGCATAATCTTAATATTGCTTAATGTTTATATGTATATTTAATATTTCAAGTATTGCATATTTAATATTTCAAGTATTGCATATTTAATATTTCAAGTATTGTATATTTAATATTTCAAGTATTGTATATTTAATATTTAAAGTTGAAGTGTATATATTAGAAAATTTTAAGGTTGTAGAAATGTATAACTATATTTAAAATTTAATTTAATTTTGAAAAAAAAGATAGGTTTATGGTAATAATTCTAGTAGTTTAGTTGGATTATCAAAATGTTACTTGCTTAATATTGTTACAGATTTCGTATTTATTTAGAATTGTAATTAAAATTGTTGTATTTTCCCGTCTAACGCAGACGAATTTGGAGAGAGAGCTACGTCGGAAAAGTAAAAATACAAGAGCGCGTGCATTTAATATTTAATAAATAAATATCTCGTAATTGCTGTTGGCATCCAGAAACATCGGGAAAATAGATTTTACCAGAATGTTCTCGTGAAAGCTTACAAAAGCCGAATTAACACATCTCAGCTCAGTTGCTGTTATTTTAAGCGAACTGTATGTTTTCTTAGCGCTGTTATTGATTGTAGCGATTTCGCTGTGAGATTGGATTAAGTTTCTCTGTTTTGAATTGAGTTCTGTTTAACGTTTGAGATATTGTGATATTATGGGAATATCTCTGAGGAAATATTTCAGCATTTTGTTTTATTTCTTGTGGAAAGAATAAATTTTATTAATTTTTTTGTCGACTTGTGCATTCAATCCATTACGAACCCTTGCGCACGCAACAATATTATCTTGAGTTATAGAAATTCTTGACATAAATTCATGATGCTTGAACAGGAATGTTACGACAATAATCCTTGATAAATAAAAGTTTGCTTGATAATCTTGAAACATATGGTAAGTTTTTTACATGTTCTTGATATTTATATGACATTTTCTTGATTACAAATACTTAAATTTGTATTGAAATGCATAATGATTCTTGAAAATAATTCTTGAAGATATTCATGTAAGCTAGTAATCTTAATTGTTCTGAACTACTGTTCAGTCGGGCCAAGTATGTAAGAAATGTTATCCGGAAATCGCTTATGGCATAAATGTTTCATGATGCATAATTCTTGTTCTTGGATCTGGCAAAGCCAGTAGAATGCTTATTGGAATTGAATAAAACTTGAAGCTTGAAACCTGATTCTTATGTTCTTTGGCTTTGTTGTAATTTGAATTTAATACAATGTTTCTTGAATTATGATCACATGAAACCTTTTAGATTCTATCTTTATATTCCTGTTAATATTATTGCCAGTGGCGGATTGGTCAAAGAAATAGGACCTGTAGGAAAATATATGTCGGTTCTAAGGCTCCATATCGAAATGTCATTATACATATAAGTTATCGTCATCATCATCATCATAAAGAATAATTTTTTAAAATAAAGATATACCTTTGTAGAAAAGTAACACTTTATTCATATATATATATATATATATATATAAAACTACAAACAATAAATAACAAGGCTAAATAATTCTACAAACAAAACAGCGGTTGATTCATAATTAGCCATTTAAATACTTTTAATTCCAGGCGCCTGGGCAAATATTTTTTCCATTATATCTTCAACCTGTGCATTTTGCTTTAGACAAAATATCCTTCTCTATGTTCATCAATAACAATGACTACAAATTAGCTTGCTTCATAGTACTCCTTAATCTACTTTTTACAATTTTTAATTTTGAATACGTTCTTTCGCCTTCAATTTGCTTTATAGATAGAGTGAAGGCAAATTTATACGCAAAAAAAGACATTGGCGTACGCGTTACTATATAAATTATATTTTATGAGTAATTTATATACACATAAGACTCAATTTTTGCAAAAATTGCATTTAGCTTTGGATAAATGCTCATTAATAGATAGAGCACTCTCTACTTCTGACTCAGTATTAGATTCAAAATAAAGATTTTCAATTGAATTTTTTAGTATTTCATATTTACTTACTAGGTCCTGATATTCATCCTTGAGATTATCAATTGTTACACCTTCATAGTGCCCTAATAATGTAGATAAATAGTCGAAAGTGTTCGACGACAACGGTTTCGAAAAGGTTTTGGGATCGAGAAGCGATATGTCTTCATACAACTTCCTATGCCCTTTAAAGCTACTTTCCATCGATGAAATGGTGTTATCCATTATAAAATTAAAGACAGTAACTTCAAATTGTTTGATAGGGCAATTGAAATTATAGTCGGACGACTGTTCGTCGTCCATTTGCTTCAGTTTCCAGCATCTTTTAAAAGGTAATTCTTCTATAATTACATCACAAGCCAGCCTTTCTAGTTTATTGTTGCAGTACATTGCAAACGTTTTTGATGCGTTAAATATTAAATCAAAGTTTCTAGAAATGGCTTTTAAAGAGCTTGTAGCCTCCTTAACCATATTATTTGCTAGGATGTAATCTAATCCTTTAGTCCCCAGATATTTCGTTACTGACTCAGTATATTGAAATATTTTCGAATATACAAGAGCAGACAAAATTGTTCTAAAATTTGATATTTTGTCCAATAGATTTTGCCATTTGTCGTACCTGTGCATTTTGTATATCATTGGAAGCAATAATTTTGAGTGCAAGTATTAATTCTACGTATAAACAATTATCTTTGCAATCGAACGAGCCAAAAATTTGTTTTAGGGCGTAGTATTTCGAACTCCATCTATTTTCACCGATGAGATGAAGTTTCCTAGATCACCGATTCTTCTACACACATCCATTCTTAGGATTCTTTAAAGAATTTGCCACACTCATTTATTAGCGAAAAAAGAGATGTTCTTTCTAAAACGCTATTCGTAGAATCGACCAATACTAAATTTAGAGCATGGGAGTAACACCCAACATGAATTTGGAGAGGTGATTTTTCACTCAACCATTTAGTAAAACCATTGTAAGCACGTCGCGTATTTGATGCGCCATCTGTAGAACTGCCGATACGTTTTCTGACATCAATGTCCATGTTCTCTAAGAAGTTGATGACTATATTGCACATACCGAGTCCAGTGGAATATGTACAAGATAAAATACGTATCACTCTTTCGTATATGATTTTTGTTTTATAAAGATACTTAATAACAACTGAATATTGGTCCATTTGATTTATGTCAGTAGTAGTATCAATTTGAAGTGAGTAAAAATTCGCTTCTCGAATCTCAGCTAACATTAACCGTCTCATGATGTTCTTGATGCTAGTTATGATATAATCTATCGTCATTTTAGATAACAATGTTACGCTACTGCCTCTACTTTGACGATCAGCATGTTTCGTTATAACATTGATATGCCTCTGAAGAACAGGTTCGTATTTTGAAAGTAGTAGTATTGTTTCCATAAAATTTCAACGATCAACGTTAACATATGTTAAGCTTCGAGCATTTTCATTCCTATGATTTCGGAAAGCAATCCCTATTTTCCCGATAAATTGAACAACATCAATAATTACTTCCAACACTCACTTTCGTTCTATTGCCTTTTTTTTGACGAATTGTCGACGTTCCTGAAAACAAAGTACTATATATGTCTTTTCCTTTTACATTCATAATATGTGTTTCTGTACATTTATTATGAACTTTACTCGCTTCATGTTCATTCACACGTGGTACCAATCTCTCATTCCTCTGTTAACGAAAGTACTTTCGTTAGAGCTGTCGGAATAAAGTAAACAAATGAAGCGGAATAATCCGTTTGTCTCTTTACAGAACCATTTTCTGTTACTTCCGTTAGGACGATGAAACACTAGATGAGGAAGAAACGGCAAATGTTTTGAAGCTGAAGGCTGGCAGGGATGTTTGCTAATAAAAATCCTATCGATCTTGAGCTGCTGTCGGTCGTGCAAAATAGAAAGGCAAACAAAATGAAAAAGACGATGACGATGCGCTTGTTGTTGTTACGGCAATATTTTCTGTATTGGTTGTGTCCGTTGTTAACAGCATCGAATTGTACTCACATGTGTTTGATATTTCAGCCTCAAATGCTTTTGAAAGGGTGGTCTCATCTTGTCTTTGCGCAGTAAATATCGGGGGAAAAGGTGCCAGTTTTGGAAATCCAGGATACAAATTCGTGATTTTTTAGCAATGTTTTGCAGTATCCTTCAAGAGTTTTTGTCTCTTTTCTCGGAGTTTCTGTGCACCTCCTTTGATTTTTCGTCTATGCATTATACGTACCTAAAAAGTAATGTAAAAAATTCAACTGCAGTACTTTTGTCGTCAACTTACATTATTCAGTGGCACAGTAGAATTCGCTAGAGAGTCTTTTTTAATTTCAGTTATAATGCAATATTTTCAATTTCACAATTAAATTAAACTTGACTGTACTGTATTTTCATAAATCTACTTTACGACTATCGACGCTGTCAAACACTGCCAACTATAGACTTTAATCTATCCCTGCCCTACAGCCTACAGTTGCATGCAGCAACTTAACCCAAACCAACTGGATCACATACAGCAAAAGCAGTGTTTATTCACAAAGATTTAAACACGTGTTCACATGTGTTTGTGCGACGTGTTACAGTACGATGGCCACTACAACCACCTTACGACGGTCCTTTTAAAGTTCTCAAACGTGGTGAAAAGTGTTCAAATTATCCATTCATGGAAAAATTGTTTCGGTCTCAATTAACCGGGTGAAACCAGCATTTCTGTTGAATACCGACATGGATACTCGCTCTCCTGATACTTCGAAACCTAATATCTGTCAAACCCGTTCCTGCAGATATGTGCATTTCCCTGATTTTTACTTATCATCACGATGATACTGGAAAAGGAGTATGCGGCGGACCACACAAAGATAAGTAAAGTGTGTGCGCGGTCCCTGTAATTCAATGCTACCAGCCTTTACGACTTGTCACAGGACATGTTTTTGACATCGTAGAGGCATAACTTCACAACTAGTGTCAGGCGATTTCAACGTTCTGTACCGTGTCTGTCGTTTTTACCTCTGATACCGTTCCAGATATAACGAATCAGAGTATGTAAAATGTTACTGTAAAATTAAAGAGGCGTGGATAAGTTGGTCTGAAGATTTTCGCCGTCAGAGTCGCTCCAGAACTCTCTACTAGAGAGACCTGCAATGCTCTTGCTCTCTCGATTAGAGAGACCTTCGTTAGCAGACTAGAGAGATCTGCAATGATTTTGCTCTCTCGACTAAAGAGACCTTCGTTAGCAGACTCCTCACACTACGAGGACTGTAATTCATTTAAATACCTATCTGTGCTATCTATGAATTATATATATATATGTGTAAAGAGCTTCTTATAACTGTATTAAATGTGTTTTGAGTTTCAAATGCAGTAAGAATTACGTAACCTCTCAACATACCTAATCATTATAAGGAGTCAGATACGCTACCTGCAGCCACTCAGCTCGGGGTAACCTGACTGTCACTCCCACAGCAGTGACCATAAACATTCCCCCAAAATCTTGTGAATCCAGTTTAGAAAATTGATATCACTACATTACATTGTATTGTAATCTACAATAGGTGTGTGTGCAAAATTTGAACTGTATAGCTTATCAAGAAATAGTTTTAAAGTCGATGACAGTTTTGACAGTAGCGAAAAACACTATAAACGAGTTAAAAAAAACAGGCTTATAAAAATGCGGTTAATTAAAAAAATTTAAACGACATCTAATAATTAATTTTTATCGTTCTTCTTTTATAAGGTATGAAAATTTTAATTCTTTATAAAGGATATATTTTTGGATGCTAGAATTTTAAAGTCCCATAAAGAATATAATGTTGTAAGTGACAAGAAAATAAAGAAAATCAGATTTTAAACTGGAATGCTCAGAACAAAATAGATAAACTTTTGAAATCGAGATAATTAAAAGCGACAAGGTCGATTTAATTGCAGATAATTTTAAACGCCATTTAGTCCTTATACTGTATTGCTTCTAAAGCTATATAATGTAAGCATGCAAAGCTATCTGTACAGAAGCAATAAAAGTCAAAAATCTATAAAAAGAAGAAAGTCTGTGTGTTTTGTCTTCTAATAACTCAGTCACTACTTATAGCTATCGTCATCAAACTTTCTACAATTCTTTTCTGGGCTCTGGAAAAGGTCGACGTCCACTTTTTTTTCAAAAAAAAGTAGCTAAAATCAGAGATATTAATTAAAAACTCGGAAAAACTATAAATTTCTCCCTCATTTTTCCGAAAGGCAACAGTCTCGCAAGCAGCGAATGGAAATTTGTTTTATTTCAAGAAGCGTTGCCACTGCTCGCTTTCAAATTGTAGAGTTTACGATAAGCTTTACGGTAAAATAAAAATAGCATTACCAAACATTAAAAACATTACTCCTGATTCCAAAAATTCCCGGGAAACCATTTCGACTGTTCCCATCTTTGTACGACTTATACTTTGTATGAGATATTAATTAAAAACGCTAAACACGCTAATTTTCGCACTCATTTTTCCGAGTGGCAACAGTCTCGCGTGTTGGAGATAAAAATGCTTTATTTCGAAATGTGTTGCTACTGCTCGCATCCAAATCGTACAGTTTGTTGATCAAAAATTGGTACGTTTTACAAAATCTCTCTATGTAAATAATGCCGGTTTGTGTGCTTGGTTGTTTGTTCTCGTTATTTATTTCTGATCAATTATGATAATTTTTTTTGCCACAATTATTCGACTAAAATTGAATATAGGTAAAATATTGGATGGAACATGAGCTTTTATGACCATTTGATTAGAAAGACGAAAATCATTAAAAACTGCCTGCTATTGTTACTGATATAATGAGAAAGAATTAGTTTTATTTTTCTATCGAAATTTTTTATGTGGGGTTCATATCGCATCAGACTGAAAAATGTATGACAGTGAATCGTATTTGTTACATCGTTATTAGAGAAGGATTATAGTGGTATCGTTCTCTTTGTTGTTAGATACATTACTCTCAATCTAACTTAACTGGCGTCGGGTACTTCCGCTAGTAAATAAATAAAATAAAATTTGCGATACGTGTGAAATATTTATTATCATTTGGATAAGTTATAAGCTTTATCAATGAAATTCATTGAAAAATGGAACGAAAATATATAGTGTTAAGAAATATGTTAATTGCTTTAATTGTTTAGGTACGAGGCAGTTATGAATTCAAAGACAAATTAGTGGTCTTATGCCTCATCAAATGGCAATATTCAGGGTTGGAATGTTTTCCAGTTAAGAAGGTAAATTAAATATTTTATTTTATTTAGAACAGCATGTGTGTCAAACGAAGGATTAATTAAATACGAACTTCTATTTATTAGAGTTGAACTCTCAAGCAGAAATCAATGTCATTACGGTACATTTTTTGCATTTATGCATAAACGTGTCGACGTGTAGAGCATTCTTAGGCAATATAACATTCAAAACATGGGCGTGTGACACTTCTACAAGGATTCTTCAGAAATGCTCGTGTAATGAAATGGCAAAAGGTAACGCGTTAAAAAACGACTATCTCCACTGGAGTTAAGATGATTTTTGTATTTACGCCTATACTTTAATTAATTTAAATTATCAGGGGTAAATAAACTTCCAAATCGGAAACTAAAAAAATATCATTATATTATACTTGGTTCATTACCTTGCAGCATTAAATAAACTTTTTTCTTACTTGGATGGGGGAAAAAAACTAATACAAATTCATTTGTTTTTGCTCCTACGACTGTTCTGTCTGCATTGCCGCGGGTCACATCCAAATCGATCTGATCTCGTGGTCATCAGACTGAAAAAAATCGTCTGCACAATAAGAGAAGCGCCGACGGATTTATTGATGGATAACGGCTTAGTCTGTTACTTGACGTTTTTAAAATCGTAAACTATTCTATGATCTTGTTATAAATGACTGCAAACAGTGGCAAATATCTGTTTCGCGATGAAGTAGATTTATTAATAGCAGGAAACGCAGTTATTTATTTCTTTACTAGTTGTTTATTAGGATTAGCGAACCAGTTCTTCAGTTGCAAATTAAAGCGCAACCTAAAATGGTCATATATATGTTACCGGCAAAGTTTGAAATCCGGCATTGTATAGAACGTCTAAAACTAGCCGGCAATGTATAAAACGATTCATATTTCACACATTTCTTAGTCATTCGATAGAATGCCAAATGACAAACCAGCAAAGTATAAAGTATTTCCGATTCGTTTCGAAGAACCGAAACTACTTACTAGAAGTTAGTAAATGACG
This sequence comes from Stegodyphus mimosarum, assembly GCA_000611955.2. Lineage (NCBI taxonomy): Eukaryota > Metazoa > Arthropoda > Arachnida > Araneae > Eresidae > Stegodyphus > Stegodyphus mimosarum. The sequence continues at coordinate 332,830 of KK116095.1, read as the reverse complement.
TAAAACAGCCCAAATTACTATTAAGAAGGAACCACGGGACTACTGGATGCTGAATTGCTGGGATGTGATGTTTTTAGAAAGCAAAAATACGTTCATTTACCCTGTTAAAGAAAGCGGCAGTACTATACAGTATTATGTCACCGACGCTGAGTTATTTTTCGTATTTCACGAAAACGCATTTGAGTACTGCACACGAACGACGTGACAAAATGTTGAAAGATTTCCAACCAAATACAAAAACGTTACACGTAATGATAATGAACTGTACACCCACCTTTGTGAGCCCTGCCAAAAAAAAGGTTATTAAAAAAGGGCACTTATGTGAAACTTATGAATGTTTCTGAATTTAATTTCTGTTGTCAGGTAGGTCTTTTTGATTCCCAGTCTCAGACAGATAAAAAATACAAACTTATTATGTTGTATCAAGATCAACTCACTATTTTCTTTTACATACTTCGAATAACAGATTCTTAATGGCAGTCTTTCGTTAATTTTTCAAAATAACACTTGTATTTTTTTAGAAATGAACGTCTTTTAAATAACAACCTTGTCATAACGTTTTTTTCCATGCTTTGCCTAAAGAGCATTTGTCATTCTATAGAATGTCTAGGTATTACATACAGTGCCCCGGGAAAGTATGTAATAATTCTCATAGTTAATAGTTTGCGTTAAAATTTCAGCATTATATACAATGCTTACGCATTCTATAGAATGCCAGTGTTTCATACTTTGCCGGTAACATATACATTATTTTCAATTCAGCCAAAATTTAACTATGATTCGTTTTAATTTTAATTTAATGAAAAAATTCTTTCAACAAAGGTGCTGACAGGCAAAGAAGCATTTTTTAACTAGCAATAATAACAGTTTCTCAGTTTGGCAATTAGTTTGGCAACTAGCAATAATAACAGTTTGGCAACTAGCAATAATAACAGTTTCTCAGTTTGGCAATTAGTTTGGCAATTAGTGGCAGTTTGGCAACAGCTTGTTCCATTTCCTGTAACACATATATGCAATAAACCCACATTATCCAACAAAAACGCAGAATAGTGATAAAATAGTGTTAAATTATATCTAACGAAATCACTGATAATAAGAATTCACCATTCTTTACCTTTTTTGTTATTTAAACCGCCAAGTGTCAATATATTCATACCAGTAATTAATATTACTTTTTTATATCTAGAAGCAAAAGAATATTTGTAGAATTTTAATTTCTACAAACATACTTTCGTTTTTAGATATAAAAATATTTTGTTTAAATTATGTCGGGCATACTTCATTTAAACTCTTGCAGATCATGTGATTTGAATATAGAGTATTTAAATGTTTACATTCAAGTACTTAGTAAAAAATAGAGTTCCTACTCTCCCACCGACACACCAGCGGCTAAGCGGTAAAGTTGCTGAACTCTGGGCCCGAGGTCCGAATCCCGCGAGCGGGTGGCTACATGGGCATTTTCGTGGTTTTCCGCATGTGTAACGCGTATACGAGCCAGTTTCCCTTAGAAAATCCTCCACGGAAGGTATCCGTCCATTAGGCAGATAGCCCTCAAGGCTTTGTCATAATCATATAAATCAATCCTATTCTATTACGCCTAGAAGCAGAAACTTTCTTTGATTTGCGTCTTATCGACTGACAATTAGAAACAGAAGGGGGTATAATAGCTCTTTATTATTTTATTGTTTGAGCTTTCGACAGATTTCGATTTAGCTATGCGAAAGCAATTAATTTTATTTTTACTTTCTGCAATCTATAAAATAGTAGTACTAATAAATACTTTATTTCTTTTTAAACTGCGGCAATATTCGGCGATTCCTCTGAGTTAACAGAAGTTAAAAAAAAGCGAAAACTTGCCCCAAAACTTCAGAATTGAAGAGAGCAACAGGTTTAATTTAATTTTAATTACACCCAACACTCACTGTTTAAAATTTTTACAAGATTTCATTAAAACTATAGCACTGAAATTTAATTTTCCTATGCTGTATCGTAATATAAAATTATCTCTCGATTCGTAAACCAAGCTTGCAGTTTTTGTTCCCCACTCAAATTTATGAATTTTTAAAATTCCCATTTTTAACTCGTTATCTGTATACAAAAATAACAGCAGACTGTTTAACAGCAAGAGTATGCATAAATATGCGTGCTTGTACATAAAGAGCATTACCCTACATGTTAAAAAAATTTTGCACTTGTGCAACAAATAACCTTTTGATAATAGCGTAGTTGAAACATTATGTGCGGTTTGAAACTAAAATTATTCAATATTGTAAGAAATTTTCTATCTCCTCACCGCCTGCCTTTGGAAATGGCAATGTAAACGCGTCTGTCTAGCAATCGGAATATCCCGAGTTGGAATCTCGGGAATGGAATTGCCGACAAACCTAATGATTCAACAATGGCGCCTGCATTAAAAATGACTATGATTCGTCGTCACCAGGATTCAGCGATACGGTTACCGCTTCCCCAGTTGCCTTAAGTGGAGGAGAATGTGTGTTTTCTCATTCCTTACCGCGTGCCCTCACGGTGTAATTGGAAGCGCATCGATAGCAATCGGAAGGTCCGCAGCTCAAATCCCGCAAAGGCACTGCCCATTTTTTATGCTTCCTGCTTCAGCAAACCTAATGACTCACGTTTGGCGCAAGATATAGCACGTATCTCTTAACCAAATACAGCTAGCTGAGATGGAAGTTAAGCTAGGTCTCACTTTAATTCCGCGAGTACAATTTCGCCGCTAGAATCACTAAATTCTTCAAGCAAATATACACACATGTACTTTATGTTTTTCCTATCTCACCACTTGTGAGAATATGCATACATTTATGCACATTCTTCACTATGTAATTTCTTTAAATATAATACAGGGCTACAACATTTGGTGACAACAGTTTGAAAAGTGAATCGACATTTAATGTTTCCGGCGCAAAATGCCGAAGCAAAAACGATAGTCCTTCAGGAACAAAGCCCCTTTGGACTGATTAATAATTAAAATAAATTATACGGTAATTATGCCTTATACAGAATTTAGATGAGTTTTGGTTCTTAAAATATGTTTTTCTTTACGAAAATAAATACAATAAAAGGGATGAAAAATGAATTAAATAAAATAATTTCGATGTATTTGCAATCATGATATAGTTTCAATTACTGAAGTCCTTAGTAAGACTTCATGTGCTATTATTATTGGCCGGAGAAGAATAGATTTATGTCTGTAAAACTGAATGTTTGTTTGTCTTTATATAAATCTACAGTTTAATTCCGATCTTTATGAAACTTGCCACACTCGACCTTCAAAACAAGAGGAAGGTACAGTAAATACATAAGATTTAAAAAAAAAAGCAGCACGGGGGGACTACATTCTTTATATTATTATAAAGAATTATAAATATTATTATAAATATTGCGCTAATTTAAGGAACTTTTGATTTAAAACTGAGCGATTTAAGAACTTTCCGTTCCACTCTGCAAAGAGTAAGGTTAATGTTTCAAATTTAATCAGAAAACTGGGCGATATAAAACAAAATGTGGTGCCACTCGGGAAAATACAATTAAATCATCTCGAATTTAATAAAAAAACTCGGTTATTTAAATAAAATGCGTTGCTACTGACCAGATTAAAGTACTTTAAAGTATGTTACCGTTCGGCAAAGCGCAAAATATGTAATTTTTCACGTATGAGGGGTATTCACGCTGGTGGTATAAACCAGTGCTCCGCAACCTTTTCTCACCTGCGACGCACAAAAAGTCTTTCTGGAATTTCGTGGCACACCAAAAGCTAATGCATATATGTATTGATTTATACACAAAATTTACAATAAATTTTTGTTTTTAATTTGAAAAATATACAATTATAAAACCATAACATATTTATTTATATGCAATCATAATAATTATCATAATAATCGAAATTTTTTAAAAAAATTAAAAAACAAAAATTCTTCAATTTGATTGGTTTATTTCAAATTTTTAAAAAAACAGTTTTAGAGCTATTATTTTTAATTAAAATGGTCTGAAACCAATATATTTCGTTTAAATTTATGTTTAAAAAAAAGTTATATATTTTTGAGTTCCGAGTTATCAAGGAAGTGCCGAAAAAATTCAAATGCTGACACACTTACGATCACACACACAACCACACAACAGTGAAATATATAAAAACATTTAAAATAGACATTATTAAGGAAAAAAATTTCATTGTGTATTAAATACATGATAAAAAATTACAAAATGTCAAATACATGTATTTGATTGCGGCACACCTATATCCTACTCATGGCACACCAGTGTGCACACCAGGTTGCGGAGCACTTCTATAAACCACGCATTAACATGTGCGTCATTGCATCACACGCAATTTTTTTGTTTGTTTTTGTTTTTTGATATTTGAAGGTGAATTTATAATACTCGACACAAAGCATTACTATCGCTGTGAAAATGACACCAAAACGAAAATCGATTGCTCGATCGACACCGCAAGTACGAAGGAAAAAGGTATCAGGAGTTTCAGAAACAAACGAGCAATGGGAAGCAAGACTGGAAAACGTTCGTCAACGTACTGCTCAAGCTCGTTTGTCTGAAACAGACGAGCAGTTGGAAGTTAGACTAGGAAACGTTTGAGTACCCACTGCTCAAAACCGTTCGTCTGAAACAGATGATCAACGGTAAACAAGACTGGAAAACTATCGAGTACGCACTGCTCGATCCAGACTAACAGTGCACCGCCGATTTAAATTTTGGTGCATTCCATTGCCATGTAATTATGATTACAATCTTTATCCAAGTGTTGGTGGTTGGAGAAATGCATTTATTCTTCATGTATTGCAAAGCCCTCAAATTTAAGAACGAAGCACCAGGACTGCGCTGCACGGGTGGAAAACTGAAATTGGTAGAATTAAATTCACCACAGGAACCATTATTAACCTTGGTATTAGGTGACACAAGCCAATTAAAACATGAAAAATACGCATAAAGAGAAAATTTCATAATAGAATTAAAACACAAACCTCTTTCTTTCCTTTAAGTAGCATTGCAACGCATGGCAGTAACAGATAGTGCTTGATAAAATGAACTATTGGCTTTAATAATCTTGCTCGGAAGTGGTTCCGCTGATGGAAAGTGGTGACTGAAAGCGGAATGATTGAAAATTTCATTCACACATAATATAAAAACACAAACAGGTTTCCTTAAAATGTCGGCCTCGATCTCTCCAGTTATCTTCGATGATTTTAGAGCGTTATTCAAGCAATTTAGTAACTCGCAAATTTAATAATTCGTTTCTATCGCACAACCATATAAGAGAGAAAAATCACAAAAATTAGTATCACAGTTCTAAATTTAAAGTTATTTTTTTATTATAAAACTGGGCTCATCAAACTCTGCTAGAGCATAACTTGTTCAAAACTATAGTCACCTCTTTTTTTTTACGACTTTGAAGGGACCGATAAAAAAGACGTATAAATGAGCCACAAATATGAAAATCTCAAATTTTCCATTTTGAACTCTGCATTATTTTTGTAATGTATTGCACAGTTCCTGTCTAGTTTTTTTATGGTAACTTTATTTTTCCCATTCCTTTGACTTGAGGTTTTCGCTAAATAATTCGTAGGGTCAGGCTTATCGATGCAGGAGACATGAAAAATATGGACTTCCCTCGAAAAATATGAAGATTTGAACACCGGACTAGCCGCTGATGCTAGCCAGACGTGCTATCCAGTTACGCCACGAAGGCACGCGGGAAGGAGAAAGAAAATACCTTTTAACCTTTGTTGATGCATTTGGCTGCCAATTTCTTTCATATCAGTTGAATAACTTGTATCTTAAATGAAACTGACATAAATTCTTTTTCTCAACTTCTAAAGATCATAAATTTTAAAACACTTAATATCGAGCCGAAAAACTCATAAATATTATCCATATAGTATAGTCAGTATAGTAACCATATGAATATTCCCGATAAAAAGCGTAATAAGTGCTTTGAAAAGGGATTGAAGCAATGCGTTAAGCTTGATAAAGAAGATTAGTTGGTACGATAAGCCTCGCAGAAATGAAGCGTTAAGATACTGAAAAAAGAACGTAAAATTAGCAGAAGGGAAATTTAACAGACGTAAATTTTAAAGGAGGGTGGAGATGTTTAAAAACCGGTATCCTGACGTACATAAAAGACCATGATACTATAAAGTGTACTATGATACAGTAAAAGAAGTTTCTTTCATGTGAGCTACGTTCAATGATAAAATTTTACAATGCATATCTGAGGGGGCAGTTGAAAGTGCGAGGCATGAACGAACATGTTTTTCCACTTCTTCACGCCCAGAAAATTTTCATATAACTGTGAGCATGGCATAAATGAAAAAATTCTAACTAGTAGGTTAGTGTAATACTATCATTGACAGTGCAAAGGGCGGAGAGTTTAGCGGCGCTAGAACTAATTAAATACAAAATTTGAAAATATTTGGCGTATAAGTTTGATGAAAACATTTTACACTCTGTTTTTGCTATATTATATTCTTAGACTGCATATCATTTGAAACAGGATTAAACAACAAGTACTTTTTCTGGTTCTGCTGACGTGTAGAAACTACGCATTTTATAAAGAACGCGAAAATAACTCACCCCAATTCTGAATAGTACAGAAACCATAAATGTTAAAGGCATCATCTTATGACAACCTGCAGACTTGTCCCCATTATGTTGAATGCTCAGAACTTGGTCATGAGTTATTGTACAGTATAGAGGATGCTTACACACTTTTAAAACAGTATGGGGGCTGTTTAATTAATGTTTAAAATGTGAAAGATATTTTTTAAATTTTCAATCTGATAGCCATTTTCTACACTGTGATTCCTCTGATAGATGGACCTTTTCGTAGAATTTTCAGAGGTATTTATTTCCATCCCTGTTTTACTACTTTTCAGAGCTCATCAGTCGGAGTGAGTTTGCGCTTAGAGAGAGTTCTTTTCGAGAGACCAGAGGCAGTCGAAAAAAAAGATGAAACGCCAGAGAACTTTGCAGGAATATGTTAAAAATGTATATATCCATGTTAGTCTTCATTGTTTTTTGAAGAATTCTTTCTTTAATATCAGATGTAAAACTTTCTCTTGATAGCACGTTGAGTTGATTTAAAAAAAATTTCCCATTCTTCATATTTTTAATTTCCTATTGAAAGAAAATCCTGTTACAATCATAAACCCCTTACTGAAATTTTATTTGCGTTGACGAAATCAGGTTCGTACAATTTTTTTCTCTTCGCTTTCGATAATAAATAGATGTTTTCACTTCCTTCTAAAGAAGTAAAGGAAGTATTGTAATGACGAAAAATTTCGGGTATCATATACCAACGAAAATATCCATTTTTGATTGCTCTCGAATCCATTTGAACGATGATTTTGCGTGAGATCTGTACGTACGTGTAGAATAAAAAACGCTTTTTTCCAAAACGGATTGCAAAATGGCTTTAAAATGGATTCAGAAGAGATTTCTTTTTCGTAACGTCTTTGCGCACGTGTATCTTGCGTAATTCAAAAACGAGTAGTCTCAGAACTTTTAAATTTTGCATATGGACATCTATAACATGCAATTGTGCACCTCCCTTTTTAGTTTCAATCAGCCGCCTCACAAGTATATAACTAGAAATGACGCATCATTTCTGGATTAATCCATGTCATATGACTCTTACATAATTCTGGTGATGTAAATGGAACTAAAGCTTAAACAACCAATAATAATTTTACAGAAGTATTAACTATCCAATCGAAGGGCATTGAGAACCAAAACTAACTCTGTCTGAATTAAGATTTCAACCTGAACGTAAGGCCTAGCTGGATTGCTGTCTGCTGCTTTCTTCTTGCTGCAAAGTTATTAAAAGTGGAAACCTCTTGAAATAGGCACAAATAATGTGCCAAGTTATTTGGTGGCCGCAAAATGGTTACTGAAAATAAAATGATGATTTAATCTGCCTCGACTACCAATTTTCTTATTCATTGTGGATCGGCATCTCAGCCTTCCACGACATCAGAATTCCATTCAAATTCAAGTTAAAACGTGGACTAGTATATTTCTATATCAGTATTTTTATTTTTCTGTGTTTATAAATTATGCATCTTTTGCTTTAAAACTGATTAAATTGTGTTGTTCTTATGCTTCGACTAAGAATTTTATGCCTTTAGTTAATCTGCAACTGTTGTAGAATTATCAACAATTTAAAAGTTTAAGTGCCGCTAAGTCGAACAGAGCCGCCGTTTGTTTATATTTGAAACTCTTAGAATAATAATGAATCAAGTTATTTTCTGCACCAACTTTACTGTCTTTTTGCCAGTTGGGACCAAAAGTAAACTTACAGCTTAATGCACTCAAATATCAGCTGCTCTATCCGCTGACCGAATTGCTTGTTTTTGCGTAGGAACTCTCATTTTAATTGTAAATTTTTTAAACTGTTTTTAGTTCTATTTGGTGTTTTATGTTTTCTGTATTTTGCAATTTTTAATGATGATGTTTTGAGTTTTTATGTATTTTTGCCATGCCTTGAAGGGAGTATAGAATTGATTGAATGAGAAATATATCTCTTAACGAGATTCGAGAGAATGTGTTTAAATGATATGTAGGAAGAAATTGTGTATAATATTTAATAGGGCGTACAATCACGTCACGTGGTGTCAACATCAGTTTATTTCCCCTGTTGCAGTCATTAAGTAAGTCAAATAGTTTTTATACGGAGTTCTATAAGTTGTTCTGCATTGAGCCACATGCCTCAGTAAAAGCTGGTGAAAATTATATTTTTAGCTTTTTTAAGTTGTGTATCTTGATTTTGTATTCCACCATTTATTGTTGGCACAGATGTATACGTATTTATGGTATCCGCGTGGGCGGGTTTTCTCTTATAATCAAAGATTTAACTTTAAAAGCATTAGAATCAATACGTACATTTCTCGGGTATCCGTTAGGAGTCTTTTTTTTTGTGTAAAGGTAATGATTGACGGTTTTTCCCTCTCCATTTCATAATGTTACTTATTTTGCACTTGGAAATTTTAATACCCTGCATTTCACAATGTTTTTGAATTATGGAGCAGGAATATATCTCTTTGCAAAGCACAAAAACATATTCTTCAATCTACAGCTTGCTTGATAAGGTATGTTCTTCCTCCTTCCCTCATGCATACTCGGCGCACATTCGAGAGGTCCAAGTTCGAGTCCCGGCTAGGGCGTCGCACATTTTTCGCACTTTCTGTTTTAAAAAAAATTATGACTATACAGTTTAGATGCAACATTTGGAAAGAAAATAAATTTAAAAGTAGCAGACGAAATTTCTCATTTCAAATAATAAGCTGTTGCCAGAAATTTTTAATCTAAACCATTTGCTTTTTAAATTCTTTATCGAAATTGTTCTAAAAATGTGTAAACTTCCTCTGTATTTAGGCATCCTATGGATTACTGTAGTATATTTATAAACGTTTCATTTACGGAGAAATAGAAATATAATATGTTTGAAAATCTGTTCTTTTGATTTATTTATTTAACTCTACTAGACACTATCTACTTGCGCGGCGAGCTGGTTAAAATAATAGTTATAAAAAGAGAAAAAATACAATGATTTTAATAAATCTAGCTAATGGAATTAATGACAATTGAGATGAATCTGTATTTTTTGCTTTTAAATCGCTTAATTTGTTCATTAATAAGAGAATAAGTTTGAACTATTAATTAAATATTATCTTACGCTTTACTCAACAAAAGCAAAATCCGTGTAAAAGATAAAAATATTCTAGTTCGGGAAGCGTCAGTACAAATAGTTAAATTTGTTGATTAAATTCGAAAGAAAAATGTATTGCCTTTTGCCTAGTGCTGACATATTTCTTTTATATAGTTGAGTTCTCTGATTAAATTCGAATCATAAATGTTTTATGAACTGCAGAGTGACATCACAAAGCTTTTAAATCGCTGAATTTTCAGTCAAAATTTCCTTAACTTCTTGCAAACATGGAGTAAATAAATAAGTTAAAAAAAAAAAGAAAATCTGAAAGCTTTCAGATTTTATAATGAGCCCAAAGAAGCTTTTTTTTAACGTTTTGTGTGTTACTTTTATTTATTAAATATCACTTTCTTCTCACTTAAACCATAAAATTCAACTGCAAATTACAAAAAAAGGAAACTTCGGGCATGAAGTACCCGTGCTTGAAGATGCACGCGATGTTAATGTTAATGGAACACTTTGAAATCGTTGACTTTGTTAATAAAAATTCATTAAAGTTTTACAAAATATGAAATAGATAATAAAAAAAATTCCAAATCCCAAATTTAGGCTTAAAGATGCTCACATTTGAGCAGAGGACTACGTTATTCAAAATTTTCTGTCTCTCGGTACTGTTGTTTTTTTACGACGCGAGAAACATACACACATTCATGCAGATTTTTCATTATTTAATTTCTTTAACAATAACACAGAGTGAGATAATATTTGGTGGGAAAATTTTGAAAAGTGATTCAGACTTTTATTGTGGACCAACGCAAAATTCCAAAACGAAAATGCCTTCTGAGTTAACGCTCCATTGGGCTAAAAAAACAGATTTTATATTGTGCCCAAAGCGGCTTCTCTCAACGCTTTATGTGTTGCCTTTGCGTTTAATAAATATCATGTTCTTCGCACTTAAACCATAAAATTCTATTCAACAGGAATACCACAAAATAATTTAAAAAGAACATGTATTTAGAAATTCCGATACAGTCTCGTGACCTCAAAATGTTTTTTTTTTTAGTCCAAAGGGGCTTTGTCCCTGAAGGACTATTGTTTTTGTCTTGCGATTTTGCGTTGGAAATATTAAAAGTCTGAATCACTTTTCAAACTGTTGCCGCCAAATCTTGCACCGCTGTAATTTATTTAAAGAAATAAAATAATGAAGAATCTGCATAAATGTATGTATATTTCTCCAAATGTGATAAAACAACGGTGCCTAAAGCCATCCAATTTTGAATAACGTACGTTTCCACCCGAATATGCGCATCTGGAAGCCCGAATTTGGAATTTGTTTTATTCTCTATTTCATATTTTGTAAAACAACGAATTTTTTGGCAACACTCTATGGGAAGCAAAAAACCTTTTTATCTAAGTTCTATCTTTATCTATTTTATGGTTTAAGTGCGAAGAACATGATATTTAATAAATAAAGGTAAGACACAAAACGTTAAAAAACACCCCTTTAGACGTAATTTAAAATCTGAAACCTTTCGGATTATTTATTTTTATTTTTTTTTCTCCCCACACAGTACTGCCATTGTTCGCTTTGATTTCATTGGGTTTGTTAACAAAACATTCGTTAAAGTTTCACAAAATATGAAATAGGTAATAAAACAAATTCCAAATTTGGGCTTCCATATGCCAATATTCGAGTGGAAAACTAGGTTATTCAAAATTTGATGTCTTTAGATACCGTTGTTTTTTCACAGTGCAAGAAACATTCGTACATTCATGCAGATTTTTCAATATCTAATTCTCTTAAATATAATTCAGGGCGATTATATTTCGTTGCAGCAATTTGAAAAGTGAAACGCCGTTTATAGTGAACCAACGCAAAATGATAAAACGAAATAAATAGCCCCTTTGGGCTAAAAATTGAAAGATTTTATATTTTATATTATTCTTCGTTTACGCACATTCTCGTTTCGAGAGCAATTGGGCTAATGTCACTTTGGGCTAAAAATATTTAAAAACATCATATCTTTAGAATTTCCGATAGACAGTCTCCAGCGCTGGGGATAATTTGTTTTTTCCGTTGAGTGTTGATTATTTTTTCACAGTGCAAGAAACATTCGTACATTCATGCAGATTTTTCAGTATCTAATTCTCTTAAATATAATGCAGGGAGATAATATTTCGTTGCACCAATTTGAAAAGTGAAACGCTGTTTATAGTGAACCAAGACAAAATGCTAAAACGAAATAAATAGCCCCTTTGCGCTAAAAATTGAAAGATTTTATATTTTATATTATTCTTCATTTACACACATACTCGTTTCGAGAGCAATGGGGCTAATGTCACTTTGGGCTGAAAATATTTAAAAACATCATATCTTTAGAATTTGCGATAGACAGTCTCCCACGCTGGGGATAATCCCCCCCCCTTTAAGTGTTGCCATTACTCTCTTTGAAATCGTTGAGTTTGTTAATGAAAAATTCGTTAAAAATTTCCAAAATATGAAATAGACAATAAACAAACTCGAAATTCAAAATTCAGGCTCCCAAGTGCCTATGTTCGGATGTAGGAATACGTTATTCAAAATTTGATGACTCTAGATACCGTTGTTTTTTCACAATGAAAGAAAAATACATAGTTTCATGCAGATTCTTCATTATTTAATTTTTTAAAAAATAATACAGGACAATAATATTTGGTGGCAACAGTTTGAAAAGTGATTAAGTGCTTTTAGTGATTTGACGTAAAATGTTGTTTGGAGACTAATAGCCATTTTGGGCTGACTCCCTTTTGGGCTAATAATAAAAATAATAATAATGGATTCGAAATTCAAAATTCGGGCTTCGAAGTGCTCGAGGACTATGTGTATTGAAAATTTGGTGGCTCTAGGTGCCGCTGTTTTTCCATAATGGGAGAAACATACATGCGCATATATTATTCATTATTTAATTATAAAGATGTATGTATAGAGAAACCCTCATTAGTAACAAAGCTGTTCGCGTTCTAGATTTCTGATTTCTGCCTCAGATCTTAATTTCATTTAGTTATAGTTTACGACGAAGCTGAAGTCTCAAATTATTTTCAGAAAAGAATTATATTCCAAATGTGACATAAAACTATGGCATATTAAAGGATATCACCTATTAACCATTAGTAAACTACACTAAGGATCGGTTAAAACTGTGACCACCCACCAACTCAGTACACTTAAAGAACATTAACGACAAACCGTGTTTCCGGAAGGAAACAAGCCTTATTTAAAAACCAACCACCTTATCCACTCACATGGTGTTTTCTGCAAATTTTTTTTTTATTTTCACCTAATCTAATCTAGCAGTAAAGAAGAGGGAAAAAGTGCAAACAAATAAAACCCAAACAAAGAAAAATTGAATGTGTGGATTGTTAGTCGAGATGAATCCAGACAGACGTTTTGACAGACAGAAAAATTTCACCGTCGGCTAGACACTGTGACAGTTCGTCTGCCTTGCTTGCCTCATTTAGTCCCCAAATTATACACCCTGCATCTCAGGTGATGGGATTATAGCGTGCGTGACGTCACCACTACTTCGTTTGCAAATACAGGATGTGAGGGTGGTGGGTAAAAGTAGCATTTCACGGCTTTGCAATCTTCTCCCTCGATGGTATGGATGCAGAGCTAGCTATATTCATTAGGTGGCAAGGTTCAAGATGTTGATTTCTTTCATTTTTTTGGATGTAGCCATGCATACAAATATGTCGGCCAATCAAAAATGACGTTTTATGATATTTTCCTATGGTAATCGCAATACTTCTTTTTGAGATTACTTTGTGAAACATAAACGTTTAGAAAAATCGTCAATTTTTATCAAAAGCCCATAATTTTTAACAGCATACAAATAGGATTTACCGTATGTGAAAATTATACATTTTACGGACTGGAGAAATTAACATAGAAACAATTTGATTTGAAATTTTCCGAAATTTGGAATGACTTCACGATAAACATTTCCGATGTTAAAATGAACTCGACGCACTGAATGGCTTAGTCGAAAAGAGTGTACTACTGAATGTTACTCTATTTTTTTGGAAATGTGAAATTTGGTTGAAAAGGTTAATACATTTTATTAAAAGGAATGCAATTTAATTGTATTTTTCCAAAGATAATGTTAAACTAGCTATTTTATAATACTAATGTAAGTTATTTTTATTATTTCATACTTATTTGTTTACTAAATTTCATTTTTATATGTACCTTATTTGACACAGACAATTTCTACTTTAATAACATGCAATTAAGCAGGAAATGAAATCCATGATTATTATAAGTAAAACATGTTAAATTTGCAGAGTGTTGTAAAGCCACTAAGGCAATAAGGTACCGAAAATAAGCTCGAGTGACAGTAAATTAGAAGTGCAGCATTATAAAATACAAGCTATATTAGAATGAAGGAAAGAAAATCTATGCAGTAAGATTCTCAAACTGACGATTCGCATAAAATCCTGCTAAGCAGGAAATTATCCATACAGTGCTACACTTTGGATATGAGGTGTTTTAATACTCCAGTGTGTTTCAAGTATGGACAACAGCATTTAAAACTATACAGGCGAAAAAACGGAGGATAACTCTGCCACATGTGCAAAAAATCACCTCGCGAAATGGATTCTGAAGAGATTTTTCGTGGCGTCTATGCGTACGCACGTACGTATGTATCTCGCATAACTCAAAGACGAGTTGTCTCAGAACGTTGAAATTTTGTATATAGGACTGCTATAACATGCAGATGTGCTCTTCCTATTTTGGTTTCAATCAGCCGCACCAAAAGTATATAAATATATATATATCCACTCTGCTATTCTGCTCAGCGAGCTCAGTTTCTTTATTCTTATATGCTAGTTAATTGTGCATTTTTTGCTTTAAAAATTATTGAATTATGTTGTTCGTATCTTCCGCTTAAGGTTTTTACGGCTTAGGTAACCTGCATGTTATAGTTGTAGAATTATCAACAGTTTAAAAGTTGTTTAACTGCGGCTAAGCCTAATTTGTTTTGCCCATATAGCAGCCACACTTGTTTATATTTGAAACTTAGCAGAATAATGGATTTGTTGCCAATCTATGGAAACTAAAAGGAATCGAGGAAATAAGTGTTTAAGATTTACTTCGAAATTTTTAATATATAGACATTTCGAGTTTTTATGTGGTATTTTTGCCTTGTCGCGAAGTGAGAACCGAATTAATTGAATGAGAAATACTGAATAGTCTGTGAAAAACTGTTTCTTTCTTTCTTTCTTAGTTTTTTTGTTGTTGTTGTTTCTTTAATTTCTTTTACACATCGTTATAGATGTATTATAGTATTTGAATAGAACATGTGGCAACGATTAGGTAATTCTTCAGATGATATACATAATTTGTGCGCATTCTGAGTTATAAAGTGAATGAGATGTAACGCTGTTAAATGAACCAAGCGCCAGAGTGTCGCTATGGTAAGCAGATATAATGAAGTTTAAAAAGTGCATTTATTCTATTGTGGTTTATACACTATCGACCAAGCAGATTTAATTCAATCCAATAATGAAATGCAAAATGCGTATAATTTGATATTCTATGCAAGGAAGTTATGTGGTTTATACATCAGTTTTTTTTTTTACTGTATACGAAAGATAATATTCATTATTTTCAAATAATTTTAACAAAATGCGTAAACCACATTTGACTTTATTATTGCTTGTAACGAATATGCCAAATTTCAAAACACGCCAATGTGTAAATTCGCATATATTTTAGGAAATGTTGAATTAGAAAACTCTTATTTTTTGCAAGTGTGCCTAGAAATACATCTACTTTAAAATGATGTTAAATATTTTAGAGGTTATAATACAAAATGATTTTCGAAAAATTTGTAAAAATTATTTAAAAATACAAATTTTAAAAATAAATCATAGAAAAGGTGCGAATTATATTTAGATTAAGCCCAAATTTCGAATTCTGGAAGAAGGAATCGAGTAAGTTTAATGAAAAAGGAGATATTAATAAATATATATCAAATTCAATTAACACTGAGCAACTAAAATTTTTAGAGCTAATTTTTTAAAAATTACTCTTGCGATTTTTACAAAACTTGGCATAATTTGATTCGTAGAATCGAAATATGGAAAAAAAAGTGGCATGTCATTTCAGGAAAGATCCGATTTTGTGTCCAAATACCTACATTAGAACACTGCCATATATAACTATAATACGTATTCCAACTCGCGCTTGCGAGACATGAAAAGCACATGTAGAATTTCGTCAATCGGCCCAGTAGAACGGGTGATATAGAACTTCCCCATTTTTTCCCTTGCAGTGTATATAGGAGAACTGGTTAAACTTATAGCACATTTTTACTTGAAGGAGCGTCGAGATCTCGCACAGAAGATGCAGGCAACGACAGCTGCTGTTGCCCGGCAGACAGAGATTGCCTGGTGTACTTTTGATTTATGTCAGTCTACGTGGTGTTAATATGCTATCAAAATTTATCAAAATTGGTCTACTGCAGATGAGGATGCTATAAGTAAAAATTTCTATTTCATATTTATAAATCAATTCATCAGTCTAAAATTTAGTTACAGAATTCCCTTTCATTGTCATTTCCTGTAGCAGAAATTTATGTACAGGGTGTTTATAAAGTCCCGGAATCATTTTGATGTTTATTAACTCATAAAATAATGAAGATATAAACAAACTTATGGCATTTATTGATGGAATAACTTATATATTTTCCTTTTCAGGTTTGAATATCTTTACTTTTGTAAATATCGTCTGCGCGTGTGGTTAATTTCAGATAATTTCGTTTTCCAGTTTAAATATCTGTACTTTTCTAAATATCGTCTGCTTATTAATTGCATTTTTCTACCTTTTGTTTTTGGCAATTATTGCAATGTTATGTTTACTTTTGATGTGTTTGTTCAAGTACTTTTGGATGTGATGTTTTATTTGACCGGATATTAAGAAGAATGCATACACCACAAGAGAAAGTACAGATTTTATGGTGGTTCATAGAAACGAAATCCATGATGCAAACACAGAGAAATTGCAGAAAAATTTACTAAAAAGATCATCCATCCAAAAGCAGCATCTTTCGATTTCTAGAAACTGGAAGTATCGCAGATAAGAAACGTTCCGGACGTCCTTGCACAAGTGATTTTGATGTTGAGCGTATCAAGGAGACATTTTTACACAATCCTAGAAGATCTGTGAGATCAGCGGCAAGAGAATTGGATATGCCAATTTCGACGGTGTACAAGGTTATGAAGAAAAAATTAAGACTGCATGAATACGAAGTTCAAATTGTTAAAGTTTCGGAACCGGACGATAGGCCTAGGAGGATGGCCTTTGCAACAGATATGCTAAGGATGATAGAAGATGATGCTGAATTTCTGAAGCACATAATATTCTCCGACGAAGCATCCTTTCATCTTTCTGGCATTGTTAATCGCCATAATGTGCACATATGGGGATCTGAAAACCCCCATGAATACCGTGAGGCACAAAGGGATTCCCCAAAGGTTAATGTGTGGTGTGGACTAATGCACGACCGAGTCATTAGGCCTTTCGTTTTTACAGAAAAGACGGTCTCATCAGTCGTATACTTAGACATGTTGGAAAACTTCGTATTTCCACAACTAGAAGAGCTTCAGCCACATGTCTTTTTGCAACAAGATGGTGCACCACCTCATTGGTGTACCATCGTTCGTAGTTCTTTGAATGACCATTTTACAGGAAGATGGATTGGGCGAGGAGGTTCAATTCCTTGGCCACACAGATCAGCTGATATAACGCCGCTGGACTTCTTCCTTTGGGGATTTGTAAAGGACAGCGTTTACAGGAGGAGAGTGTCGAACATTGATGACCTAAAAGCCAGAATGACAACCGCAATAGCCTCTGTGGATGCCGACATGCTAGCCGGCGGGTCATGAATCTTTTTGAGTCTATCTAACCATTTATGTTATTAATTTTAATCTATCTTTATTATTTTATGAGTTATTAAACATCAAAACGGGTCCGGTACTTTATAAACACCCTGTATTTTTAAAAAAGAGTTTTGTCTCTGTCCGGGTAAAATTAGCTCTATTATTCTAAATAATGTTTTGAAACTATCTGATAACACACTATCCAAGTGATGATAAAACTGATGAATTAAGACAAAGGAGATAGAAGATAAATGTTATATCCTTCACATTACTCAGCAACCCTTTCGCGAAGAAAATGTTGGATATTAAAGATAAATTAGAAGGTTTCTGGTACAAAACTTTGAAGGATAGCCTCTGATTCCTATCGTGATATTTCTATGAATGCACAGATATTCCAAAGCAATTCCGTTATTTTTCTTTCTAAGGGCAAATCAAACTAATAAATAAATAAAACACTAAAAAAGAAAAACTTGAAAGGTATCAGACTTAAAATTACGTCCAAAGGGGCACTTTTTTAACATTTTGTGTATTACCTTTATTTATTAAATATCCTGTTCTTCGCACTTAAACCATTCAGTTCAAGAGCAATATCGCAAAATAATTTTAAAATGAACATGTCTTTAGTATTTCCGATACATAGTCTCGCGCGCTGGAGATAAAAATGTTTTTTTTTGTACAACGTTGCCATTGCTCGCTTTGAAATCCTTGAGTTTGTTAATCGAAATTCGTTAAAGTTTTACAAAATATGAAATCGATAATGAACCAAATTCCAAATTTCAAATTTGGGCTTCCAGATTCTCATATTCGGAGGAGGATTACGTTATTCAAAAGTTCATGGCTCTAGGTACCGTTGTTTTATCACAATGCGAGAAACATACATACATTTTTGCAGATTCTTCATTACTTAATTTCTTGAAATATAAAACAGGGCGATAATATCTGGTGGCAACAATTTGAAAAGTGAAACAACGCTTGTAGTGAATCAACGCAAAATGCCAAAACGAAATTAGTAGTCCTTCTGGGCAAATTGACCCTTTGGACTAATAAATAAAACGAAACTAAAAAGAATGGTCTAATGACTGTAATGAATAAAATTTATGACTTAATTATGCAGAGTTAAATTAATATTAAGAACCTAAATAGATGGATGAAATTTAGAAACACATGATCATGAGGTAAAACTAGGTTCATTAATAAATATAAAAGAATTATGAAAAAAGAAATTCAGCATTTGTACATCTATATTTCTAAGTTTAATATCGAAAATATCATGAAATATTCAAGCATGCATAGCAGCATCGAAAATAACTTATTTCCAGTATGTACTATAAAGAGGTTAATGCAGTCTTGCATTTAAATTCCTCTGTTAACAGTCATCAACCTAATTATAATGCAACCCCAGCTACAGGCGTATATTTCATTTGCAAGCGGTGACATGTCATTGTTAAAGTTGAAATTTATGGCACTTAAATATCGACATGCTTCCTTAGGCCACGTAACTACTGTCCTTTCTTCTTTGCCAAATCATTACTGAATACGGAAGGGTGTGAGAACTGAAACTTACTATCTGATTTTCACTGAGATATATCTCAAGAGGAGGAAGCAGGGGTAAGTAAAATAGATTTCACCCCTCACTTAATAAATTTAAACGAGGAAAGAGATTTAATCGGTGTTTGGCTCTGCCATTTCAGGATATGGCATGGCTGAATTTAGAAATGAAGGTGATTATATTATATGAATAAACATGAGTGTAGTTGTTATTGTTTGAATATGGATAAATTAGGTGGTAACTGTTCATAATGATCTCCTAAATAAAAGGCTAAATAGAGAAGAAAACACTTTTACTACAGATGAAAGATCCGAAGTGATGAAAACGTTTACAGATGAAGAAGATGAAGTATTTTATAAAAGCAAAATGTTATAAAGCAAAATGTTTACAAAAGCAAATTTTATAGCGCAAAATGTCATATTTTGAAAAGACTTCATAAAGTTTTTAATAGAGAAAATAATTCAGAAAAAACTGGTATTAAAGTTCTCACTAGAATGTGCCTGGATAGCCAGTATTCGAAACGTATTGGGTATTCAAAACATTTTAAGTATATCATACATTTTGGTATGTAACTTCTTCGACAGAGAGCTCTTGTTTAGGATAAATATACAATACAAATCTTCTGTCCACCCCGGGAAAAACTTATGCCCTCTTGCATGTCCGCTATTACAGATTCCTCTTAGTAAATTTCCTCTTTTCAAACAAAAAAGAAACGCCGGAATTTATACTAGGATTCTAATGTTATCAAACACCTCGTAATTCTGGTTATCAACTGCATCATATAGAACTCAAGAAATTCCTGTAGAAAATCCAAAACTGAATGAGTTTCATCGATATCTAAAAAAATTTCAGAATCAAAAATTCTAGACATAGAAACATTCTCATTTTTCAGCATGAATACTTTTAGTTTGAAACAATATTATAATCTCTGCAGTCATTCAGAACTGTTTCAAGGAAGGTCAAAGCCACAAGGTCCACAGTTGTTCAAGAACGTCAAATAGGTCGCTACAAATCCCCGAAATAAATTTCTATAAAATCTTCTTATAGTGATATCATAAATGTACTACAGAAGCGAGCAAACAGTATGATTTTAGACCATGCATTCCCGGAGAATTTGTATCCTGAAATGTTCAGAGATTTGAAGTACTTCCAAGCACCTAGGGTCATCAAATTTTGAATAACGTAGGCCTCCACCAGAACATGTGTACCTGGAAGCCCGAATTTCTGCATATCAGGATTAGAACCAAAATATTCGCGAAAAATTTCGGGTACCATATCTCAACGAAAACATCTATTTTGACCGCTATCGAATGCAATTAAACGATAACGATGTTTTTGAGTGACATCCGTACGTAAGGACAGAATAAAGGACCCTTTTCCCCCCAAATAATTATAAAATTAATTTTAAATGGATTCTGAAGACATTTTTTCATGGCGTCTGTGCGTACGTACGTATTTAAAGTCTGTCGTTTTCGTAGCGTCTGTGCATATGTATGTATGTATCTCGCATAACTCAAAAACGAGTAGCCTCAGAACGTTTAAATTTTGTATATAGGGCTGCTATAACATGTAAATGTGCACCACGCATTTTGGTTGCAATCGGCCGCATCAAAAGTATATAAATATGTGTGTGTATATATATATCCACTCTGTTACTCGGCTTAGTGAACTCAATTTCTTTATTCTTATAAGTTTGTAAATTGTGCATTTTTTGCTATAAAATTAATTTAATTATGTTCTTATGTTTCGGTTGAGATTTTCATGCCGTTAGTTAACTTTCATGCAATAATTTTGAAATTATGAACAGTTTAAAAGTTTTTGATGTGTGGCTAGGCCTAATTTTTGGTTATGATAACAGACATATTTGTTTACATTTGAAGCTTAGCCGAATAGTGGATTTGTTGCCAATCTAGAGAAACTAAGCTTCGCAATAACAAAGTAAGTTTTTTATGTATTTTCGTGTTATCGCGAAGTGAGAACTGAATTCATTAGTAGCGCATGCGCATTAGGTAAGCGGCGGTGAATCGTCTGTGAAAAACTGTTTCTTTTTTATTTGTTTAATTTCTTTTATGCATCGTTTTAGATTTATTAACGTTCTTTTTATTTCTGTGTATTTGAATAGAATTTGGGGTAATTCTTCAGATGATATAATTTTTGCTCATAAGGAATCACGTCACATAAATAATGAATCACATCACATAATAAATCACATCACATAAAATGAATGAGATGTAACGCTGTTAAGTGAACTTAGCGCTGAAGTGTGGCTATGGTAAATAAATATAATGAACTTTAAAGAGTACATTTATTCCATTGGGGTTTATGAGCTACCGACGAAGTAGATTTAAATCAAAATTCGTTAACTGTTAATTCGATATGTTTAAATGAAATGCAGGAAAATTGCGTATAATTTAATATTCCTTCCGTACAAGGAAGTCATGTGGTGTACACATCAGATTTTTTTTTTCAAGCGGAATATAAATGGAGATGAAACTTTGTGTTTTGCTTATAATTCTGAGACGAAAATACAATCACTTACTTAAATTGGAGAAGGTTCAACCTGATCACAGAAACTTCGACTTTAGAAATCTCGAGTAAAGTCATGTTGGTGATCTTTTTCATTTGGAAAAGGGTAATAAACAAAAAGTTTGTTTCCCAAAGGACATACTTTGAATTCCATTTCATATAAAAACGTGACTTCTGAACGGAATTCTGCGCATTAAGGCAGGAAACGATCGAGCGCATAAGCGGCTTCCTCCACAAAATAGTGTTTCATCAACATCTGTATTGTAATTCAACAGTTTCTAGCAAAGAAAAATTTTACTTTTATTCACCAGATTTATTCATTACAAACTACTTATCCTTACCCAAAGATGCCATTTCATCACAAAAGGGAATATTTAAACAATATTTAAGATATTCAGAAAATTTATCAGCAAATTTTAGAAAATAAATTTTAATAATAATCTGTTTTAGTAAATAAATTTCAAACTGCGTTAAGTCATATACTGAAATTTATTTACAGACACAGAATTGCCACTCTTTCTTAAACCTGATAAGAAAACTGCTCACTATACTTGAAACGTTTGCTGATACTAAATTAGCGTTTACTAAAAGTACAAAAAATTGCTGAATTGTAGAAAAAGTATAAACATGTACCCCTGATTCGCATTTATCTTGTTTTTATATTACGAAAACAATTGACCTATTTCAGTTTCTTTTTTTTTTTTAGCTTAAGATCAAAGAATTTGCTCTAAATTAACTCTCAAGGACAACTGTCATTTGAGAAGTCCAACAAAGAATAATGGTGTATTTTATTTAATGTCAAGGAAATTTGGATGATTTTAGATGCAATTCACATATGCTTTCTTCTAAATTTCTTTCACTACTTTTATATTTTCCGGTATTAATATTTTATGGGTACCAGAAAGTGGAAATATCAAGGTTTACGTCTTGTACACCAAATGAATATGTTAGTTTTTTAAAATGCAAAATATTATGTACTTGCACATTTTGTCACATTGCATAACGAAAATTGTAGATACTTTGATACACCTAAATCTAGGTCTCATACATAGAAATTTAAATTAAACAATAAACATCTAGAATTTAACGCTGTATTGCAAGGAAATACCTGTTGTAGCGAATGAAACAGTTAAAATTGTATATCCTGTCATATAGAGAGTTACAAGGAAAAGAATGTTGCGTATAAAATTACGCAATTCCTTTAAGTTTTATGTGAGATAACCAGAACTTATTCCAAAATAATGGTATGTTTTCTTACAAGAAACACGTAGTATTTTCAATAATGTTCTCTGTGACTCAGCATCACATTTCATGATAATCACTTTTATCTGGTTCTTTAACAATTTACCTCTTAGTAGTTTTCAGTCATTGTTTGCTTTCTGTGATAAACAGTCGTAATAACTGAGAGATATTATCAATTATTCAGTTTGTCTCTCTCTTATCTTTAGACAGTGTCAAAACGTCATATCCAGTTACAGATCAACACTCAGACATACATAACCAACAACAAATATATAGAAAAATAAAATAAAAAATATAATGTTTATCCACCGCACCGTGAAATGCACATAACAAAACTTCCATAGCAAATCTTTCAATGTGTGTTGTGCTCCGATTATATGAAATTTAAATGGCCCATGAAGTATTCAGATTATCTGTAGGCTCTTCGAAATGTTTTTAGTCACGTAGGGATGTTTATGCGATTATAATTCTCGAATTATCTCAAAAGGTGCCGATTTCTTCAAGTAACTATTCTTGAACTTCCCCCGCATGAGAAGCCAACTGTCAGGATTCTAATATTTTCTTTTTGTTTTCATTTTTGACATATGTTTTGCATGTGATAACAGTTTAACTGAAGAATTTTTTTATTCATGCTAAGGTTGGATAAAGAAATGACTAACTATTAAATGTCTGGAATAGGCATGGAATTTTTTTAAGTAATCGCAAGAGTAGAAGTAGATGTTTTCGGGCGTGTCAAATTTGCTTCGCTGCTTACAAAAAGAAATATAATTCTTTGAATTGATAACAGGATGGCATTGCTTATGCATGAGACAAAATGATGATTTCAAACTGAAAAGTTTGTACATGTAAGGAGGGTAGTCTTGAAGCATGAGAACGTAAATAGGTAATGCATAATTCGATTTAAACGTTAAAAATATGCTGAATTTCGATTAAAAAAGTATTTAGACAAACATTTTGCAGTCAATTAACACAACTATTGCGGTTGAAACTGAAAACCCTAATTTAAATTAGTTGTTTACTAGTTCATTACTTGAATTCGGAAGAATATGAATTATGATTGTTTGTTTAAGGAAAAAAGCTTTTTGAGCAGAATACTATTACAGAAGTACTACTTTTTGTTTATATTTTTCTAGAAATATTCATGGGGCAAATATTTGTAACTTAGTTGATAAATGCTTTAATGATTTACATTATATTGCTTTATTTCCCATGCGACTCTTATTATGCCATACGTAACAATGTGATTTTTGCTCTCAAAATTATTAGTTGCGCAACCCAGAATTAGCACTTCAGAGCCATAAACATGTATTACCTAACAAACGCTGTATCATTATTTAAATTAAAATATTTAAAATTTTAAAATAAAGTTCCATATAAAGTAAGGTTAAAAAGGTGCAAAATATTCAATGTCTAATTTGAGGGTAATTATTAGCATTTAGTACATACAAGATGTAAAAGAACATAAAATTATTATTACTTACGAAAATGCTAAAAGGCAACAGACTATCTGTGACACCGTGACTAAATTTGCAGCGAAATATATTTCAGTTGCTTATCTTTTCGAAGTACTACCATACATTGCATCGTGTCCGACAGTAATAGATTAAGCCAGGGTTTCCCAAATTGTGGTCCCCAGAACAAAAATTGGTCCTCGTAGCCTGTTCTTGTGATCCTCCTAAATTTTCAAAAGAGACAAAAGTAAAATTCAGATTAAATGAGTTAATAATAAATAATAGTTTATTTCGGTTGAAACTGAAAAAGACTGAAACTCGATTGAAAAAATGTATAATTCTGATATGCTTGATCCTATAAAGATACAATTTCGTATTTTTAGATCATAAACTTAAAATTTAATTTGAAAATTCTCTTATGAGCAGAAATAACCATTAGTGAATTGCTTGCAATAAATTTGAACATCTATAGCCTTAAACAAGTATAATATGACATGGAAGATATTTTCAAACGTATTTCTGATTAATTCTATATTATTCATCTTTTAGTTACACATTTTAATGAATGCGTATTTGCTTTATTATCATATAAGATCGCAGGTTTTCATTCAAGAGTGACATAAAAACAAAATTTCTTTCTGCGCAGAAACATCAGTTGAAATCTGTCATATAAGTCAATTAATTCATAGAATTGCACAATATTTTGTACTATCCAAATACTTATATTATATGATATTTCACTAATGTTCATTGTATGATGTGCATGGAAATTAATAAAATATATTTTTTAAAATTCTCTTTAGCTGTTGCTGTTAAAAGGGATCATTAACAATTAAATTGGCTAAATTTCGTTGCATGCCATCAGAATAAACATTATATAAGACATTTTGCTTATTATTTTTTTTTTGAAAAAAATGATCCTTATATTATTGACAAGAATATAAATTGTTGAAAAGAATTCGTAATTTCGAATAAAAGATTAGTTACTACGAATGATGGACGGATTAGCATTCACTCCAGGGCCATCTTAACGTGTGAGTCCGCCATGCACTTGCCCGGGGGTGGCAGTGCTAATCCATTTACATTTCGTTTCTGTGGGTGATGATAGAAGAGGACCCTAGCACGCTGTTTTGTCCAGGGGCTTATATTGGTGTTAAGAAGGCGCGGAATCAATCAAAATATTCAAACTGAAAGGTACAGCTCTAATCAATTTAAATATCTTGTTTAGATTCTATTATTCGGGTATTAAAACCAATTGCAGCAGCATTTTAAGAAATGAAACCAGCTTTTCATCTCTAATATGCTACAATAAATGAAGGACACTATTTAAACTTTAAAACAAACATTTAAGTCCTACGTGACACATCTTCGAGCTAAATGTCCGCCGAGACTCGTAAAAGTACAAACCGGGGAACAATGCCCTGAAAAGAACAAGCTGCCTTACCCGAATATGCAATTTAAACTGAAGAGCACTGTCTGTATAACAACATTGTATATACGATAGATAGGTTTAAAGAAGAAGTATTCGGTTATGGGAAGATGCATTCTTTCTTTGCAATATAATTTTTTTGGAGTAAATTTGGCGTCAATGGGCAGTCGGAGAATGGGCCTAGAGTAATGAGTAATAACGACAGGGAATAAAATATTACCGACACCTCTCATTACGTAAAGGAAAGGCAGATATCTTCATTTTTAGGTCATCAATCTATGCATATTTTTCCGTCACACATCAGGAAATATTTGCAATCATTTATAGCTCACTGCTGCAATTTTCAGTTATTGTGATTCAGAGTTAGAAGCGACTGCTAACAGGACAAGAGCAAATATATCCTTCTTAACAGTTATCTTAAAATTATCAAAGTTTGAATCTCCGTTCTCTAAGATGTGTCATGACAGGAAGAGTTTTCAATGGAAAATAAAGTTCGTATTAACATGCGTAGATCTGCAACAAAAAGGCTGGTCTGCTTCAGTATAAAACAAGAGAGTATTGATTTTTATTCCATGTGTATTTCCACATGCATACATATGCATCTCAGGCAGTTGTCGCGACATGCTTTGATATTAATTGGCCTTGAGTCTAAAGTTTTTTCTGGATGTAATGGAACTAACAACAAACAGTCTGCGTCTCGTGTCCGATTGTTAGAATTGGCATTTAATCCACTATTGACAGTCACCATAAATGCCGACCTGTGTTTTTAATTCCCTTACACATCTCCAGCTGCCCAAATTCTTCAATAGCGAACGAAATATTACGAAAGATTGTTTCAGGGGGAACACGAGGTATGACTTATGCCACGTATAACAGAGAGTGTACTTAATTTATCGTATTTACTGCACTAAATACTTCTTTGACATTCTGCAATTTGTCGGCAATCATACATATATAAGACGTAGGTTGCTGAGTGAAACTAGTATTGTCTTACACAGATTCTTGTCTTTTGGTGCTACACCATAAAGACTTATTTATTTCCGACTGTAGAAAGGTATATCAATCATCAAGAAACAGACAAAATTCACACTCAAAACGATTTGGGAGTAAGACTAAGTGGACTTGTCTGCTTATAAATATTTCGGTTATCTCTCGAACTATAACGCTCCATTTCCATTTTCTACGTTTTTTATAGCAACTAATTAGACTAAAAATCTCGACTCTCCGCTTTATACTTTTTACGAGTGAAACATTTGTAATAAATACATGTAAATCTATCAGAAACTACCATGTTGGTACTTTTTTTTTCCATTTTGCTCTTGATTTTATTTAATTTTTAAGTTGATTTCTTTAAGATTTAGGATTTCACATTTTGAGATGAAGTGCTTTTGCTTTAATCTAAAGGGTAATGGAACTAATAATTTCATTTTCTTTATTTAAAAAGAATTTCGTTTATTTTATTTAAAGTTTAAGGCATGTAATAAAATTTAATGCATGTTATGCAAATTAGAATTATAATTATTAAGCAAAAACAGCTTTGAAGTTGAGGTTTGTCCTTGAATTTATAGTTTTTTTATTACATAACTAAATATTATTCAAAAATGCATATTTTCGCAAAATAAATAGGTAAGAAAAAGTGTGTTTTTAATTAATACAGAAACTATGAAATATTGACAGATATATATAAATGTTCTTTTATATCGTTAAAGATTTGAAGCGTAAAAAAATATATAGGTTACAAAATACAGATCCATACTTACATAACAGATATTTATGGGGATTAATGATACCTAATAGAAAACAAATAGCTGATTCAATGATAAATTGCAAGAAATCCTTCGTAAAATTTCTTTGAAATTTTTCTATACTTATCTTAATTTATTTTTCTTAGTTTATTTCTTATAGAGAACCATACTTTGGGTATAGCAATATATAGCAGCTCATAAAATTAATATTTTGGAAACTTTCTGATCAAAGTAGACATATTAAAAATTGTGAGCTAAATTTCACAATAATGTATGTCTTCACGTATATTAGCAAACAAATTTCATGACAAATGTTTAGAGAAAAAGCAACAACTGAATATTTTTCATACTCAAAATGCAAGATTAGATACACTAGAAGAGGCCGTTTAATGGCGGATCGAGGAAGATCATCTAAGAAGACTATGATTGGCATTTTTCAAGGCTTAACTTCGATATTACAACCACTGACATTTCATTATAAACTTATTTGTGATGGAATTTAAACCTTTTACGCAGAATACATGACTGAAGGTAATGACAGCTTTAAACCTAGACATAAAACATATAAGGGCCAAGTGTAGAAAAAGAGAAGCAAATGAATCTTGGAAGTATGGAAATATTATCTCACAAAAAATAAGTAAATCATCATCATAATCATAAAACGTAAGCTGTTACATAACAGATTTAAGACAATCATGATTTGCAGCTCTGTGGAGGATTCTGATTTTGGTTAAAGCTAGTAGAATGCTGATAATATTGTCGACTATGAATGCGAAGCATCAGGCAGAAAAAGCAGTAAATTAACAGTTCATTGATATTTTGAGTTAATATAATAAAGAGGAGAATTAATTATCCCATTTATTGGTTTCAACTCTATTTTTCTAATTTTAGTTAAGTAGTTTATTCAGCTTGAATTTTGCTTCTATATTTCTCACACCTGTAAAAATATACTATCTGCTTTTTGTTTACTGCGGAAAATTTCAATTTTTTCCGAATGCCTGTGTTGAATTTCAAAATGGTTTAATCTTTGTTATAAAATAATTTCTTGGTTTATTAATTAAGATTATTCGTACAAATAAACATTGATATTGTTCTACCTTCGAAGGAATTCGCACTTCTTCCCCGCCCCCTTTCTTGATTTTCAGTGCTAGGTAAAATATCGCTATAAAGGGGCAAGAAATATGAGAGGTAATAAGGATCTGAAGGATAAATATGGGGAAAAATTAGTAACACTGTGCATGACATTTTGAAAAAAAAAATAGATTGTGAATGTGCAGCTGACATTGCGTGGATTATTGCAAAAAGCGTTCAAACTAAGGCTGCAGAGAAAACGATGCTTAGATATGCGAAATAAATCAAATGCATCAAGTTCTAAAATTATGAATGCACACTTATTGGCATAAAATATGTAATATTTGCTAAAGATTTTAAGCTTAGTAATGGATCTCACGCAAGAATAACTGAACTTTAAAAATAAGGCCTTTGTCCACCGAAGTATAAAAGATTTTCAAAAGAATTAATTTTATGGTAAATTATTGATTTATTTTGAATCATCACTTGTAAATTTCATAATATCTTAAAATTGTTTTTCATATACCATAAGAAAAGGAAGTAAAATTATACTTCGTCAGTCGCAAAATTATACTTCGTCATTAGTAAAACTCCTTTAATAAACGCTTCTTGTGCAAAGTTTACGTTCAAATTTCTTTCTAAAGAGATTTTTTTGAAATTCATTTGAAAACATCTATAGATTCGTGTGTTTATTTGATGTCCCAGGAAGTCACGAAAATATCCGGAAGAGTTCGACTCTATAAGCGATCACGCAAAATTTACTCCGTATACAGTTTGTATTGTGCATCAATGGTAGAGATGATTGATTACCATGAAGGTTAAACTGGGGAAATAATGCCTTGGACTGAATGTGTAATCTTAAAATCAGCCTTCCATTCTTCAGCATCTTTGAAGAAGCCACATTCTGGTCACCCAGTAGAAGTGTAATAAAAGAGAGGGGTTAACCACTATGTAATGGACTCCGTGCATGTTTCCTTTCACTTAACCTGCGATCTGAAAGAGCTCAAGGTGAAAAAAATAATAATAATAGCCACCATCGTATGCTTTTAGAAGAACGTGGGCGCGTTTTCATCCACGCGCACGAAGTCGTCGATTTATTTAACCACTGAGTCATCAAGCCATGGCTCTGGTTCACCCCTTCAGGGTGGGTCAGTCGCGTGGCCTTCTCTAGGACTTACCCGGAAAACTTCGCATCCGCATTTTCCATTGATTTATATTTTTATTTCTCAGCACGTTTGTGTTTTATGGGGGAATTTCGCGCCTGGTAACAGGATTTTGAATAGGATATTGAACGGGTTTCGTTTACCCCCTGCCTGTCAGTTACTCATTTGGGCTTTATTTTAAAGTTTGTTTTTCATCCCCTGAAACCTTTTAGCAAGTCCTGATGATGAGTTACAAATCTTTCTTAGTATTTTATTGAAAGTGCAGGGAATGAATGAAAGTTGAATATGTTAAAAATATGAGTAAGCATTTATAAAAAATGTTTGAGAAAGCGAGGATTTCTGATAATG
Source organism: Stegodyphus mimosarum (assembly GCA_000611955.2). Taxonomy (NCBI): domain Eukaryota; kingdom Metazoa; phylum Arthropoda; class Arachnida; order Araneae; family Eresidae; genus Stegodyphus; species Stegodyphus mimosarum. The sequence goes on along the minus strand of KK116095.1, from coordinate 302,698 downwards.
CGTGATGTTAGAAAATTAACAGGAAGGAAAAGTTGTCCCAAATTCCTGTGGTTGCGCATATTGCTAAAAATATTAATGTGTTCACCAAAATTATTATTTTGTAAAGATTTTCTTGCACAAAATTTCAGTTTAATGTTTTCTTATGAACCAATGTAGGGCAGGGCTGCCTTTCAATACCAGGAGCCTTATAAACTCATCACATTACTCAATATCTACAAAAGGTTTTGCATTAGCAGGACTCATACTAACAGTTCGCACAAAAATTCTTCTACACACATTATGTTTAGTCGGTGCAATCCATCCTTATGCTATTGTCTGTAAGCTGTTTTCTTGATCTTTTTTGATAGCCCTTGAGAAAGAATTCCGTGTTTCATTGCATTGTGAACAGAGAATAAAAGATTTTATTACAGAAACAACATTATAATAATTGTGACAAAACAACTATTGTATCCTCTATCATCGAATTCTTCAATCAAAACAAAAAGTGAGAACAGATATTGGGGACAAGGCTAGCGATATTTGAGCTAATATTTATTCTCAGTATTCTCAATTTATACAGCCAATAATAATATATATATAGTTGAGAAGATCAAGGAAAAATAAACTAATTAATGTTTCATTGACTATATTTAATAGTTAAAGAATAAGATGACTTTATGCACTGAAAAAAATAACGTATCTTAAAGATGTTAGAAAATTATCAGAAAGAAATAGAAAATATTTATACTATTCTATTTTACTTACTAAAAAAATAAATTTCTGTTACAACCAATTATTTCTGGTGTTTTAGACTTTTATTCTATGCAGTATTCAAATTTCAAATCATCCTGTTGTAGGTCATAGAAATCTCGTGCATCGTAACAGCAGTGTGTCTGTGGTTCTAACAGAGGCACTGATTTTATGAATCTTTTTAAATTCTTTAAAAACGTTTTGAATAATTTCACGAGCCTCATAAAATTTAACAAATTAGCAAAACATGTAAAATAAATAAAACAAAAATTTGGAATTTCAGTATTTGGGTTTCAAGAGGCACGTATCCGTACGTTCTACGTACTACTACGTACGTTCTACTAACTACGTACGCAAAACTACGTACGTTCAAAAGCTGGTGGCTCTAAGTGCCGCATTTTTTTTCACGGTGCGACGAACTTACACACTCACAGATTATTCACCTTTTGATAATAGAGACTCCATTGAAATTTTAACTAGCGTCTTAAATCAAATTTGAGTATTAAAATAGCTTCACGAAAAAATAAGATTTAGCATTCAATGCTGAAAATAAATTCATTAAACAGACCTTTAGGTTAAGTTCAGAGTATATAGTATTTATAAAATGCACAAACATATGAATAAGATCTTAGTAATTCTAAAATTTGCATAGCATTGAATATTTCTAAAATTTTCAAGTAAAAATCATGTGAAGGTTAAGTCTACATGCTCTCTTGAACTCAGGATGTTAACATTTAAAACTTAAGTTACCTTTGGCTTCTTAATATTCTAATCTCACTGCTACCGAAAAGCGGGAGCAGATATCATTTAAATTGATAAGTAAATTTAAAGATAAATTAAACGTGCAAGACTTGAATTAGAAGAAAATATTCATTTCAAAGATTATAAGAAAGATATCCTTTAGCTTAGAATTTTCAATCTTTAAATTTTAATATTCATAAGTCAGGAACTTGTTCATTTTTTTAAATTTGCGTCCATCCGAATTGTTCCAGTAGAAAGGTCTAGTATCAGGGTACCCATGCGGGATGCACTAAACCCTATCGAAGATTTCTATTTTGCGAAATAAATTCTGCATGTAAATTGTAAAAGCTTTTAAATTATCAAAAATCATGCAGTTCGTAAGTAACAACATTTTTCATAAATACTTCTAATCTGTTCGACCTGGTATTAAAATGAATCCATCCATCATATCATAAATACAAATGAGGTAAACTGAGAAACAACAGAATACAGCAAGGAAATGCAAACAAATTTGGTATCAGCCGTCAGAATTAGAGCTTAAATAATTAACGTTTCTCAAGATGTTGAATTAACATAAAAGCGCAATGTAGTAAGCTACGATACATGATAATTAATGAGATTTAATAACATGAAAAGTTACTATTTATAGTCCCAAACATTACGCATTTACATAAAGGGGATTAATTATTGTTTCATCCAAAGATGTCCTAGACATTCGAGAAGAAAATGAACAATTTCTAGAGTCATATTTTTTTTTTTTAATGCGGGAGGCATCAAAAGTGAGCAGTGTCTCTTCCGGGTCTCGAACCTGGACCCCTCGAATACGAGTCGAGTGTGCTACCGTTAAACCGTGATGGTAGGCAGAAAAAAGGTAGAAAATACCTTATATACTCTCCCTTTTAAAGAGCGATTAAAGAGCGACTCGGAATTGCCAAATCCTGGTGGTGAAGAACCACTATCCACCACTTTTAGTTCGGGCGCCATTGTAGAGTGATTAGGTTATTTGAAGCAGGAGACATAAAAATCAGCAATGCCCTCTCCGGGACTCGAACCTGGACTCCTCAAATACGCGCCGAATGTGCTGCCGTTACACCACTAAGGTTTGCAGTAAGGAGGGAGAAAAAACCTTATAAATTTACCGATGCAGTTTTAGACGGGTAGATCTCAGTTCTAGTGTATATGTTTTTGATTAAATCTGATAACTGGAAGCCTTTAAATATTTCAATTAATCTCAGAAATTGAACTTGTGTATCATTAATATGGAAGACAGTATTTCCGTAATTATATTTTGAAGTTTTATTGAGACCCATGGGAATACAGCCTGCTAAATTTACTCTCATATTATATTTTATTTTAACAGTATTTAACTGTCACATTTAAATATTGAGTTCTTTAAAGTATGCATGCAATGTTTCGATAATATCTCAGCATAATAGAATAAAATGAAACCATATTAGTTTTTTAGGAACTTAATTACTGTACGTCCAACTATACTCGGAATAAAATTAGTATCAAATTTTTAAATATCAATGTCAATTAAGTATCAGTGCAAAAAATTCGTATGTACACAACAGTTGTAAAATAGAGGTTTTCGTATCCTCAGTGTCTAAAGCTATATGTATGGCATAAAATGCACCGGGGTAATTTATGTTAAGTATATCAGAGTAAAATCAGTATGAAATGTTTAAATGTCAGTGTAAAATATTTAGGTATATGTTAGTGTGTACGTATTAGTGTACCTTCAGTGCCTAAGCCCATGTGCACTAAAGTTCACCACAGCAGTTTTCGTTTATATATGCGCATCAGTGCAGAATTTATGTGCATCCCAGAGTAAAATCAGTGTAAAATGTTTAAAAATAAATGTAAAATATCAGTATAAATGCTTAAGTATACACAACAATGTATGCAAAAGTGTCTAAGACTTTACAGACTTTAAGCATAAGTGTATATATCCTCAGAGTTTAAACTAAGTGCAGATAAAGTGTCCCAAGGTAATATATGTTTAAATACACGCACCAGTGGCAGAATTTTTATACAGCACGTTCAGTATAAGACGTTTAAAATTTGTGTAATATATTATGCATGTGCAATGTCGTATACATCAGTGTAAAACAGATGTTTTGCATTAATGTATTTTCACTGTCGACAGCCTATGTACGCATAAAACGCACCAAGACAGTTTATGTTTATAAATATGCAACAAGTGAGGAATATATATGTCTCAGGTAAAATCAGTATGAAATACTTATGTTGTGTTGCGAATTCTGCGTCTCAAAATTTAAGCGTTTTTAGTCATTTAAGTAATCAATTATTTAAGTATTTTATTTGTATTTGTATTTGATTTTAAAATTTGAAATTTTGAAGAGCTTAGTGAATATATATATATATATATATACATATATTTGTAAAGAGTGTACTTAAAATCTGAAGGCAATTATTTTTCCTTCAATGGTCCAGTTTTCTAACGAAGAAAGCGGAGCGTCTTTTAACGGAAGTAACATCTGTGGGAATAGCTTTAAGATGATAGTTGCAACTGAGAGCAGTATAGTGTTGTTTCTCATGACTTTTGTTACGAAGCAGTAAAATGGATATCGTATTTGGCTCCCCGCAATTCACTTACACTTTAGCTTTGTGAATGTTGTCATGCTTATTACTTCGGAAGAAAGGAAAGGTTGTAAATTGAATATTGAAAGGGCAGTTTTTGTTGTTTCTCCTTAAATTTTTCGCTTGTTAGCAAAGGGGGGCTCGAATTTTTAGTCTCAAGTTTTCGCAGGTGTTGGAGGAGTCATTTCTACAGCTGTGCAACCGTCAACTGAGGACACTGAATTTATTTTGATTCGTTTGAGGATTTTGATATTGTCCTGTTAAATTATGATGAAAGTCCCGGATTGGCAAGAATTTAATTTTATGTGTAACTTTTGGACTTATAATTGTGAGTGGGTGGAGAAACCGAGTTTTCTTCGAAACTTGTAAGGGTGTTGAAAGGAGACGGATTCGTGATTTTGAGGGTGAAGTTAGTTTAAAGGGACGGGAAGGGCGTTTGCTCTGCGGCCAAGCTTCACTCTTGCGGGTGGCTTGCGCTTGCGTTCTGCGGACGGATGTTATGTCTCCCTCGGCTTTTAGCTGATGAGATTTGTGTTGCTTTAAGAGCCAAGCATTAGCTCGAGGTTTAACTGGTTACTCCGGAGGTCTGAGGTGGTAATTCCTGGATTTTTGATGAGCGTTCTACAGAGTTTACGGGCGACTGACTATCAGAGTTCAAGTTGTGGGTCGATAGAATGATTTTGTGGCAGAGCAGTCCTTGATTCATTTACTATAGCATATCCAGTTTTTATCAACCATGATGTCATCCTTCTTCACCTTATTTGGGCAGTGTGATAAATGATCCGGCGCGGACTTTCGTCGATTCATCTATTCCAGTATATCCTGAGTTATCGACAGCCTGGTTTCCTACTTATCAGCAATTATGTTATCTTTGTTCACCTTATTGTGGGCTGAGTTCAAAGGACTTAATCTTCAGTTAATTCTGAAGTGCTTAAGTTGTCTCCGATTTGCAGCATGGTTTGATGGGCGCTTGTCGACCAACTGTGAGTTACTTAATATTTTTATTCGTGAGATTATAGTATTTTTAAGTAGTGTAATTTAAACTAATCTTGCTTAATTTGGGGAGAAAGAGAAAACTTTATTTGAAAATTAAAAAAAAAGAAAAGGATTGTTTGTGCCTTATTTAGAATTTAAAATTATTGTCTATAAAACACGTAATTCTTTAATTGTAATTCCTACATTAGCTTACGGAGATCCATTTATAAGGTAACTAAGTTTACGTATAGAATAATCATAATAGTCATTTATTCTGTTAAATTCTAAATATGTTTTGATAAACGACTTAAAAAATGTGGAATATTTTTTACTGTTGTATGTAAGGGTAGTCAGGCCAGCTATCCTTAGGTTATCCAAGATATTAATAAATGAGTGTGATTTTATGTTATTACTTGCATTTGTTTTTTTGTGTTACGTAGTTGGTCTGTTCAGTCACTCCATTTGTTTGAGCCGTAAGGCCTTTTAGAAACATGGAGATTTTGCTAGAGGTACTGTACAATGTTTATGCATTAAAGTTTTTCACAACGCGACCTAATATAAATTTATGTACTAACACTTTTTAATGATTCTTTGAATGCTTATTTTAGGTGCCAGGAAAGTTAGAACTAGTGCTTGATTTTTCTTAGTGGAACTGATTGATTGGTGTTTGAATATTTCTTCTCTGGTGCTTATGAGGTTTGATATGAATATGAACTTGTTATTCTTGAGTTAGTTTTAGAAATGAGTGAAATTTTAGAAATGTTTTAGTTGAGATAGTATTTTATTCTACTGAGTGCCAGTGAAGATTTATTCCTTCTTGTGCTTTTTAGGTTAAGATTTATTAAGATGAATTTGCTTTGCTTTTGTGACAGTTAAATGATTTAAGAAATATTTAATTTAGATATTTTTTTTCGAGTCAGCTCAATCAGTCAGTTTCCTCCGCTTTTAACCAGAAGAATTTCAATAGCAGGTTATTTATTTTAGTTTGGTTTGTTACGGCACCAAGAGAGAGTGAGTTTAACAAGTTTTAAAGGTTAGTTAAAAAGATAAAATTGTTTAAATTTTAGATTCGTAACAATGTTAAACCATTAAAGTTTCAGTTCGCAACATTTTAATATCAGTGTAAAAGTAAGCATAGAATTTCCAAATATCGGTGTACGGTATCCATGATACTATTGTCTTGAACCTTGTCTCTGTATAGCAGTGTGGAGTGAAAAGTTCCTATTAAACTCTCGACGACGCGCTCCTGGGGCGTCAGGGAGTTCTTTGGTAGTATAGTTGCGGATGCCGGACGATAACCGAATAAGTTCTAGTAAAACATCTGGGTGTCCGAACCCCTTTCATCTGTCACTTGTATTTTGCAAGAGTAGCTATAAAATGTTACATTAAAGCACGACTACGTAGACGCATAATTATTATATAATTCATCAATCTTTACCCTGCAAACATTTGAACATTATATAATCCACCAGCCTTTCTCCTGCAAACCTTTGAACAGTAAAACGAATCGCAGAAACCAATCTGATACTTTGTTTTAAATGAGAATAAGTGTTTTGACATTTTAGCTATATGTACTTGCTTACTTTTTAATTCCTGATATCTAATTTTAGTTTTTAACCAGTGATTCTCAACCTTTGCGACGCGGCCCCCTAAGAGGAGCGAGCACACTAGAGGGGGGCGAGTATATCTAAGAGAAAATATTATTTAAAAAAATTGATTAACTGACTGAAAGGAAAGCACACATACACATAGAAAACAAAATACATTTCAACATATTTAATAATTAACTTCCTAAAATAAAACAACGTCTAAATCAAAACTTACTTAATCAAAACATACCAAATTAAAAACAAATTTGATAATTATTAGTGACTTCCGTGGGCCTGTCTTGCAGAGCAAAGGTTTTCGAAGGGAGGCTTAATATTGGAAATAGCCACTTTCAGTTCTCTTTCTATATTTAGCCGAGATCTATATTTTGTCTTCAAAGAAGCCACAACAGAAAATCCAATTTCACTAAGGTAGGATGTTGAAAATGGTAATAGAATGCGAAATGCCCTTGTTTTCAGTGCAGAAAAATAATCCTCTACTCCTGAGCAAAATTCAAATAGTGATTTATTACTTAAATTGTCTTTTGGTTTCGCCACTTCTGAAGTCTATGAATTTTTCTTCCTCGTCAATTGAGAGTCTTATGAAATGAATCCCTAACCCGCTCGTAACTTGCTATCAGTTTGTCGTCAGCAAAAAAAAAAATACTTTTTAAAAAGTCTTTGCCAGCACTGCTAAATGATTTTCAATGGTTTAATTTTAGTACAATCACTCACATTTGCAAACATTGTTAGGTTTTTTTTCTTTAAATTTCTGCTCCCCAATTCCAATTTTCTGCAAAAAGCATTAACTTTATCACTCGTATCCAACTATGTGCATTTGCTCCTTTGAGTTGAAGATTCAAGTTATTTAATTTCTCGAATATGTCGACCAAGTAGCTCAATTTCATTACATATATGCTGTAGAGTCATTAGGTTTTTCGAAGCAGGAGACATGAAAAATGAGCAAAGCCTTCGCCGGGAATCGAACCACGGATCTCTCGGTTATACGTCGAGCGTGCTAACCACTACAATACGAAAGCAAGCGAAGACGGCGGGAAAAACACCTTATAAAACCATCGCGAAAATTCTCAGCTTCCGGTCTCTTTCCTTCTTTTAGGAAAATGGCGATTTCTTCTCTCACGTTCATAAACACGTTGCAAGAATTTCCCATTTGGTAACCATCTTGCCTTGCAATAAAGTAATAACGCTGAATGTATTGCACCCATGTCTTTACAAAGTGCGGAATAGATTCTTGATTTCAGGGGTCTCATTTTGATAAAATTTACTACGGTTACAACCGAAGTTAACACAGTATTCAGACCAGAACTCATTTCTTTGGAAGCCAAAGCTTCTCTGTGGATCAAGCAATGGTTCCAGACGCACTGAGGCAATTTTTGTTTTACAAGTGCTTGTATACTTTGGAATCTTCCGAACATTGAACGAGCACCATCATGGCATATTCCGACACAATTTTTCCATTCTATGTTTGCCTCGTTCTTAAAATCATTAAAAATAGCAAATAATGCGAGCGCTGTTGCTTTGAGTTCCATTGGTTTGCAGAAAAGTGGTTCTTCTACTACCGACATATTATCACAAAATTGAACATAGGCAATGAAATGAGCATCTTTATCTGTTGCTTCATCAAGCTGTATTGAAAACAATTTGTCACTCAACTTCGAGAAAAGCTGACACTGTTCATCTTCAGGTATATCACCAATTCGACGAGCAACAGTATCATTTGAAAGAGGTATGGATTGCAATTGCTTTGAAAATTTATCTCCAAACATAGTTTCTACTACACTCATGTCCATAAATTAAGGATAATTCGGAGTCACCCGGAAATCGAACTCTAAAATAAATATATCACCTGTAAAATCACTACACACATTTTAAAGAATCATATGCAAATTTCAGGAAGTAACCAGATGACACCGATGGTACGTCACAGTGACGAGAGTATAAGAGAGTAATATATAAGGAATACAGACAAAGAAGTAAAATTGTTCGCAGGCGCTTTATAAACATTTCAGTGCAGTAACCGAATAGTTAGGACACAAAGGACGCATTTGGATGATTTTTTACGTGGTAGAATAATCGGCCGTCTGGAATGTGGGCGTACCCAACTGGAAGTGTCAGACGAACTTGGAATTGCCCAGAGTGTCGTCTCCAGGCGTTGGCCACGATTCCAAGATGACGGTAATGTGAGTAGACGTTACACCATAGGTCGCCCCAGAGTTACAACGCCGCATGAGGACCGGTATTCGGCAGTTACTACCAAAAGAAACAGGCGGAGCACAGCCTCAGACCTGTCTCGTCGGCTCTCTTCAGCCACTGGTACGACAATTTCAAGGCAGACCGTGTACAGACGCTTAGGGCAGATTGGTCTATATGCTCGTAGACCTGTCAGATGCGTTCCACTTACTGCAACTCACTGTCGCCTGCGGTTAGCCTGGAGTGGAGAGCATGCATTGTGGACACCGCAACAGTGGGCTTGTGTGATGTTTTCCGACGAGTCCAGATTTAGCTTGCAGTCTGATTCTCGCCAGACTTTCATATGGAGAGCTCCAGATACCCGTTACCACCAAGAAAATATGATTGAACGACACCGTTACGGTGGTGCAGGAGTGCTCGTTTGGGGTGGAATTATTTTTGGGTTCCAGAACTGACCTGCATGTTCAAATTGGAACCATGACAAGCCAAATCTATCGGGACGTCATTCTGGAACAACATGTACGTTTGTTACGGAGCACCATGGGCGCACAATTCGTGTTTATGGATAACAACGCCCGTCCTCAACGTGCAAACATCGTAAGCGAATGCCTTCAATCGGAGGATATCACCCGTATGGACTGGCCAGCATTCTCACCGGACTTGAATCCATTAGAGCACGTGTGGGACATGCTTGGCCGACGAGTTGCAGCCCGTCAACCTCCTCCTACATGTCTACCGGAACTTCGGAGAGCATTTCTTTTTGAGTGGTGTAATATCCCCCAAGATCAGATCGATAATTTGATACTCAGCATGCCTAGGCGTTGTGCGGACCGTATTGCATCGTCTGGGAGACATACACTGTATTAACAATCATACCAACCATGTAATATTTTTTTGTAAATAGTTTTTTTTTGTAATTTGCTCCAGGGAGAAAAAATCGCTAATTCTTTTAATAATATCAAACATATAGCATCTTGTTTTGCTCTTTATCTTTTGTTTAATAAATAAGCTTTACAAATAAGTCAAATTTGTTTTGCTTCTAAGGTTTCCTTTGCCTGATTTTGCATTACCCTTAATTTAAGGACATAAGTGTATCTCAATTACTGCTGGCAAAATAAGCTCTTCACCAACGGTGTGAGGTTTTTTACATCTGGCTATTTTATATGAAGCTTTGTAGGATGCCATTAAAGCTTTTTTATTCACAGACAAAGTTTCTTTAAAAAATGATTTTGCTTTTCATATGATTTTAATTTTAATTCGAAGAATTCTCTGGATTTGTTGACGTACTCACTAAGAAGCGTTTTCAAATATTGTTTACGTTTATTAGGTTTCATGCTGTCTGCGGCCAACATTTTTGAGCAAATGATACACAGGGGTCTTTCTTCTTCATTTACTTCAGTACTGGTAAACCCCAAATTTAAGTATTCTTGAGAATTTTTCTTGATTTTGTTTTCATTACCACGCTCGTCTGTGTACTTGCTGATGCTTGACTATCGTCTAATGTCCGCTTACGGCCGCTTAAAAAATTATCCATGAGTCTGCGTAAATCTGCGGCCGTGAATATTTAATATGGTTAATTGCAATTAACACGAAAACATATGTAACGTACGATAGATTCGATAGCGATCGACTTGAATGAGAATTGGAACTTGCGTTATCAAACATTTTCTTTCTTCATATGTGAAAACATTTGCTCTGCGCACACTCGAAACGGCTTCCACAAACCATATTATTTAATTTTTCTCTTTTCTTTAATCATGCTTCTGTTTTATCTCTTTTATCATTCCCAAAAAAAGTATTCCCACTTTCTAAATTTAGCTCCCCCCGTCTAGGTTAACTTTCATTAACGAATTTTTGCATTTTAATATTCTTTTAACGTTATATCCCTGTTTGACTTTCATTTCAAATATAATATTAAAATTTTTCCCGCTTCCATTCGCTTCAACTGTTCACCGCCCGCTTGGCAAAATGGGGGGGGGGAGGCGCGATGGAAATTATGATTGAAAACTGAGTCGCGAATAATGAAAGGTTGAGAAACACTGTTTTAAAAACGAGTTTGTTTTATCATACCGTTATTCTTTCTACACATCCTAAGCAATATATACATACTGCTGTGCTCCGCAACTTGCTAGGTGTTCAAACCGACCCTCTTACCAATACATACTGCTAATAATAATTTCACGCGATATCTCAAATTTTGCGTTTTTCGATGCTTTCAGATTTATCGATATATAATAGGATAAGATCTCTGATGATAGTCAAAACTTCAACAAACAAACAGCAAATATACAGTAAACGATAAATGTAGGTAGGAAAGGAAGCATCAAATTCTATATTTGCCAAGTATTCGGTTTCATAGAAATAAAAGAAACTGATGAGTCATAACTGCAAGCTCATTAGCTGAGATTTTTTAATTCTTTAACGGTATCGGAAAAATCGTGGGATTTCTGATTCGATGCTTGGTCAGAACAAACACATTATAAAATTTCCAAAAAGATTTTTTGCTTTTCGAAACTTATTTCAAACCAATAATGCAGTAAATCACGTTTATTACATTCGAAATGAATCTCTTGTCATTATGCATCACATATTCTTGTAGAAAAAGAATGAAAGCATATGAAACTGCTATTCTTAAGATTGAATATTGAAAGAAAAGTAATTATTGAATAAATATAATTAATTGCTTTCCTGCCAGAACTGTCCAGTTCTGAATTCATCAATGCTTATCCATTTTCATCATTTCTATTCATTTTGGGGAACTTTGGCCCAAATTAGAATAGAACTGGGGGCGGTATGTGCATCTGCTGGTGTCGCCTACGCTACTTCACGCGCAGCCTCTGGAGCAAGTCACGATTTACCATCTGGTAGCTCGTGGCTTATTCGTGAGCACGAACGACCGATCTAATAGTCACTTGAGCTTTCTATTTCTTTTGGTCACGAACGTTTCCGTCGTAAATTATGGCAGGAATTCTCTACCAATGTTGACAGCACGGAGAAATGTCCAGTAAAACTGCGCCTAACTCATACTGATGTACGGGTAAATTATTTTAATATGATTTAGCACAATGTGAGCGGATGATAATCTTAGAAACAAGTCGAGTTCACAAGAAAAAATTATAATGAAGAGCTGCAATAAAGAAATATATTGGAGCGTGATAAGACTGCTAAACAATCTTAGGACCCGTAACATTAAAACTGAATTCATTTACTTATTTTAAAATATGCTAAGACTGTAGCATATAGCTGCAGAATTTGTTTACAAGAATCTACATAACTGCATTTAACCGAAAGAAGTTTAAAACAGAATAAATTAAGAAAAAAGACAAAGAGCTGAACAATATGAATATATTAAGAATAAGGAGTATTACACGAATATAATAGAATAGACGCATTTCTTAACTCGATTTAATGATTTCTTTCTAGCACGGAATAATTCGAAAAAATGATTGAATGAATTTTGCTCCCACTGAGTGCTTAAAAATTGCAAAAGAGTTAATGAATATAGCCAAAATTTTAAAAGATATTGTAGTTGTTTCGAAAAGCAGATTGAAAAAAATTTAAAAAATGACGAGAGGTGAGCAAAATGATAATAGAAAAGTGCCATTACAATCAGTTTCAATGTGTTTAGAATTTTTCATTCCTGTATTCAAAAGCATATTTTAAATTACTCGTGCTGCTTATTATTAAATAATTGTAAAAATAAAAATCACGTATTTAAATTTTAAAACACACATTTGCTGAATATATATTAAAAACATTTGGCATTTCTCCATTAAAAATCTGGAAATTTGTAAAGAAACGTATGTAATTAGAGTTTTCGCGATTATAAACATAAAATCTGGGAATTTTAACATAAAAGCGGAATATTAGTATAAATGTTAGCATAATTTAAGTCTAAAATCTAGGGATTAGTTAAGTTATTAAATAAACTAATAAACGTAAGGTGGGGAATTTAATAGTACAGTTTTGCGACACTTTTTCTAGAGCTGGTTAGTGAGTTGTCAAGAGCTGTTAAAGTGATTTGAAGGTATATTTAAGCATGAATTAATTGTCATAACGCCTGAGATTAAGATATATTTGATAGTAAGTATCATAATATTTCAATATGTCTTATGAAAACCAATATCGTAAGTCCATAATTTAACAGTAAAATGAATTTTTGATAACTGAAAAAAAATGTATTTAGGAATTGAGTTTAGAAGCAGTTTCCTATGTAAGTTTAGTTTTAGAAACTGTTTCTTAACTCTCTTTTCCTATAAGAAATGCAAATCAAGTAACAAGTAAGTAATTTTTTAAAGTGAAAATCTTGACTATATTATGGTAAAAAATTCTCCATAAATAAAATATTTTTAAAGTAGTTTGATGCTTTTGGGCATCGTTGTGAGAAATATTATCACATTAAAAAAGTTCCAAAAGAGATTTATATTTCATGTTAGCAGATATTTAAATATTTTTTAGACTACCTTCTACTGTGACAGCGGCTACGAATGAAAAGTCTGGAACATTTGTTTCTTTCAGATTCACTTACTATATTGCTACCTTGCAATATAGTACATATCAGGATTTTCTTTTCAGAAAATTACAAACTAGTTCCCTAGGAAATCATCATCAGAAAATATACACTCATGTCCATAAATTAAGAATAATTCGGAGTCACGGGGAAATCGAAATCTAAAATAAATATATCACCTGTAAAATCACTACACACATCTTCAAGAATCATATGCAAATTTCAGGAAGTAACCAGATGACACCGATGGTACGTCACAATGACGAGAGTGTAAGAGAGTGATATACAAGGAATACAGACAAAGAAGTAAAATTGTTCGCAGGCGCTTTATAAGCATTTCAGTGCAATAACCGAATAGTTATGACACAAAGGACGCATTTGGATGATTTTTTACGTGGTAGAATTATCGGCCGTCTGGAATGTGGGCGTACCCAACTGGAAGTATCAGACGAACTTGGAATTGCCCAGAGTGTCATCTCCAGGCTTTGGCAACGATTCCAAGATGATGGTAATGTGAGTAGACGTTACAGCACAGGTCGCCCCAGATTTACAACGCCGAATGAGGACCGGTATTTGGCAGTTACTGCCAAAAGAAACAGGCGGAGCACAGCCTCAGACCTGTCTCGTCAGCTCTCTTCAGCCACTGGTACGACAATTTCAAGGCAGACCGTGTACAGACGCTTAGGGCAGATTGGTCTATATGCTCGTAGACCTGTCAGATGCGTTCCACTTACTGCAACTCACTGTCGCCTGCGGTTAGCCTGGAGTAGAGAGCATGCATTGTGGACACCGCAACAGTGGCCTTGTGTGCTGTTTTCCGACGAGTCCAGGTTTAGCTTGCAGTCTGATTCTCCCCGGAATTTCATATGGAGAGCTCCAGGTACCCGTTACCACGAAGAAAATATCATTGAACGACACCGTTACGGTGGTGCAGGAGTGCTCGTTTGGGGTGGAATTATTCTGGGTTCCAGAACTGACCTGCATGTTCAAATTGGAACCATGACAAGCCAAATCTATCGGGACGTCATTCTGGAACAACATGTACGTTTGTTTCGGAGCGCCATGGGCGCACATATCACCCGTATGGACTGGCCAGCATTCTCACCGGACTTGAATCTAGTAGAGCACGTGTGGGACATGCTTGGCCGACGTGTTGCAGCCCGTCAACTTACATGTCCACCAGAACTTCGGAGAGCATTGCTTTTTGAGTGGTGTAATATCCCCCAAGATCAGATCGATAATTTGATACTCAGCATACCTAGGCGTTGTGCGGACCGTATTGCATCGTCGGGGAGACATACAATGTATTAACAATCATAGCAACCACGTAATATTGGTTTTTTGTAAATAGGTGTTTTTTGTAATTTGCTCCAGGGAGGAAAAATCGCTAATTTTTTTAATAATATCAAACATATAGCATCTTTTTTTGCTCTTTTCCTTTTGTTCAATAAATAAGCTTTACAAATAAGTCAAATTTGTTTTGCTTCTAACTCTTCCTTTGTCTGATTTTGCCTTATCCTTAATTAATGGACATGAGTGTATATAAGCAGAATATTTTCGAGTTGTATGTAAAGTAAAAGCCATAATAGGGATATTGCGTTCACACTGTCGCAGCCATGCTGCGGCATTAGAAATCGGTGCACATTCTTACTGTAATTTTCTCATGTTTTCAAATAAAAATGATAGTTTTGTTGTCACTGTGATAAAAAATGTTTAGCTATTATGTACGAGCACAGCATTCAGTACATATACCGAGTAATTATGAATGCGATATAAAAAAATCTGATCTGTACACAACATGACTTCCTTTTACGGAATATTAAATTATACCCGCTTTTTCCTGCTTTTCATTTAAACCTTTCTTTGAATTTCATTACAGATATATTTCTCATTCAATTAATTCAGTTCTCACTTCGCGATAAGGCAAAATACATAAAAACTCAAAATACCTATATTCAAAATTGAAAGATATAGAAAAGCATAAAACACCAAATATAATTAAAACAATAAAAAAAAATTACAACCAAAATTACAGTTTCTACGCAAAAATAAGCTATTCGGTCAGCAGGCAGGAAGGCAGATTTTTCAGTGCACCAAATTGAAAGTTTACTTTTGTTCTCACTCGGCAAAAAGACACTGAAGGCGTAAAAACTGAATTTGTTGTGGACGCTATGTTGAGTCAATATATGGGATAATTTAATAACTTAAATGATAATTCCAGAATGGATTAAGTATAATTGATTCACAATAATAAAAGAAGGCGTTACTTTGTTGTTTCGAAGCTTAGTTTCTCTAGATTAGCAAGAAATCAATTATTCTGCTAAGCTTCAAATGTAAACAAATATGGCTGCTCTGACAAACAAAATTAGGCTTAACCTCACTTAAACAGCGTTTTAGTTGTTGATAAATCTACAACTATAGCATGGAGGTTCACAAAAGGCATAATAACCTTAACCGGTAGACAAGAACAACATAATTCAACCATTTTTAATGCAAAAAATGCACAATTTAGCATCACATAAGAATAAAGAAACTGAGCTCACTGAGCAGAATAATAGAT
This sequence comes from Stegodyphus mimosarum, assembly GCA_000611955.2. NCBI lineage: Eukaryota > Metazoa > Arthropoda > Arachnida > Araneae > Eresidae > Stegodyphus > Stegodyphus mimosarum. The sequence goes on along the minus strand of KK116095.1, from coordinate 286,782 downwards.
TGAATATACATATACATATATTTATATACTTTTGTTGGGGCCGATTGAAACTCTAATAGGAGGTATACATCTATATGTTATCCCAGCCCTATATATAAAATTCCAACGTTCCGAGGCTACTCGTTTTTGAGTTATGCAAGATATATGCGTACGTACGTACAGACGCCACAAAAAAAAATCTCTTCAGGATCCATTTTAAATCAGTTTTATAATTTTTTGGGGTAAAACGAGTCCTTTATTCTGTCCTTAAGTACAGATGTTACGCAAAAACATCGTTAAATTGCGTTCGATAGCGGTCAAAATGGATATTTTCGTTAAAATATGATCCTGGAAGTTTTTCGCGATTACAATACTTCCTTAGCGCAAATAAACTGTAGTTGAAGTACGAAAAAGATGTTTCACCTTTAAGATTTATTTTGACTACGGAAAAGTGCACTGACCAGAAAATTAGAAAATTTAAAAGAATGCTGTGAAAAAAGAAATTCTTTATTTAGTACATTAAATCAAGTCATATGAAAAGTGGTTGGTAGCTCAAAATCAATATCTTCAAGTAGTACAATGAGGTTCACCTTCGCGAGACAAAAATACGCAAAATTTGCGTATGTTCTTTCGGCACGTTTGAAAAGGAACACAAATGGGTGAGCTTTTAATTCTAATTTTAAGGACTATAAGAATAGTTGTGTATAATTTCGTGTGTGGGAGATGAATGATGCCTCTAAATATATGGAGATAATGGATGACATATAGTTGGGAAAATGAAAGCAGGCTAGACATTGAAACAGCTCTGCAAATATCTAAAACTAGATCAACAGTATCATGATGTAGCCAACCGTATCATGAAGATTTTTGTAGGTAAGCAGATCTAGTTCGAAAACGTACCAAAACAGACTTTCAGAACCGTTATTTGGCAACGATTGCTAAAAGTAATAGTCAGTTGAAGTGAGTTTAGACTGCAAGGGAAATAGCTAACGCACCGATAATACTGTATAACTGCTCCATTATTCGTGTCCTACTGGTTCGGACTGCTAAATGATCCCGGTTGCAGTGGTGGCACATTCCGTATATTTAAAATTAAGGCAAAATTAAGGTTTTGGTATAACACAGAACATGAACATGGAACACAGAACAGGCAGGAACACAGAACTCTGTAGAAAATGTTTTCGCTTCTGAAGACGAAAAAATATTATTTGTCTTCGTAATATTCTCAAACGTATTGTTAATTTTGTCAGTTTGTAAAATCCTTTTATTTAGTACACTCTCATAGCTTATTATAATTAGTCAGTTTTCTTCGCTTGCTAAATAACTGAAGAAAATCTGTTAGCTCACATTTAATATTCTACAACCTTCTTCTTACGTTTATTATCTCTATAAGATTGGTTTGTAGAAAAACCTGTTACAACAATTCTATATAGATTGCCAAAAGAATAAAACTATTTTGATGAAGATCACTTAAGTTGAATTCATTTGTAATCAATGGCCATGCAAGTAGTGAAAGCATAATAGGTAACATTGGCACAATATGAAAATCAATATTGCACAAATAAAAAAAAATCAAAGCTATTATAATACTCCTGTTGAACAAAACGACAGTCTTTTCATAGAATAAACTTCTTACGAGTTGATGTGAATGAATATGGAAATAATTTAATACAGAAAAAAACTACTTAGCGTGAGCTACAAAATAGTCAAAGTTCTTAGAAAAACCTTCACTAATACATTTTTCATATAGTTCAGCCAAAGATTAAAACAAAAAGGCACGTTTATGGAGTCATACTGTCTCGGTTACGGGTAACCACTTACGTTTACTGTTTATGAATTTATAAATTTGTAAGGAATATTTTAATTTTATAATAGTTGTTTTAAGTTAATGTGTGTTTCCTGTCTCACCTAGCTTCAACTTACAACTCCCTACCAGAATGAGGCTTTAGAATCGCGTTAAATGCAAATGAGAAGAAAATAGTGTAAGTCAAGTTCAACTGACTTCGAGAGAGAGAAAGAGAGTGAGGATTCTTGAGTAGCGCGCGTGCGGTTTGCCTTTGGACTACGTCTCTCTTAAACTGTTACTAACGCTCGGCTGTATTATGTGCCTTTTGATAGTTCGCTGGTCAATTTAATATACGGGCCAACTAGTTTAGAATTGTGTTAGTTTCGTCTAAATCTTTTTAGTTGGTCATTAGTTAGTTCTTATTTTTTACATTTTGAGTTTAAGTGGAGACTTTGCCGTTATGCTCAAAGGGACTGACTGTTAATCTTATTTTGAGCAAATAAAGGGAAATTAACCCTTCTTGAGTCTACGTTTCTGTTCTTGGACTTAAGCAATTATTCGCTTAGCAGTTCACTAGGTTCCTGGCCACTTAATTTGATAGCATAAAAGTAAGGACCCTTACAAATTATCTAGGTAAATCAAATGCAATATGGAATAATTTACGTATTTCTGATCATCGAACATCTCATTTTAAAGAAGAGGGTAAGAAATATATACTTTGGTATGGCTTTCTTCATATTTCCCTAGCAGAAAGGGGGATAATCTTTATTCTTTATAAAAACGAGTGCCTCCTTGAAAGTAAATGGCCTATGACTGTTTTCATTAAACCATATTTAGAATCATGACCTACTTATCGCATTAAAAATCAGAAATATTGTCACGCTTTGCCATGATAGATGATTAAAATGCTGAGAGAAAGATTTCTAAATGAAACAAACAAAGTTCGGATATACATGGTTATAAAGCGCGCTTCGTTGGTACATCTTAATTCAGATCTGAGTTTCCATGAACGGAATAATAAAAAATACACTTCTTATGAAGAGAGAAAGTCGGATTTTTACCTCGGCTGCACTCGATTTGAGTTCGCTATTCTGCAGTTAAATTAATGTTTTGTGCCATAGGCCTCTTCTTTTCTTCGATTTTTTGTTCCTGTTCGATGAGAAACTGTTAACATACAGATAGATTGTGTTACTCAAGAACTCAAACTTCCGCATTAAGTAAATAAGTTAGTTTTTTTACTTCCTCGTAAGAAGTAAAGGAAGTATTGTAATCATGAAAAATTCCAGGTATCATATTTCAATGAAAATATGCATTTTGACCGCTATCGAATGCAATTTAACGATGTCTTTGCGTGAAATTTGTACGTAAGAGCAGAATAAAGGACTCTTTTTCTCCAATCGAATTATAAAACTGACTTAAACGGAATTCAGAAGAGATTTTTTCGTGACGTCTGTACGTACGTATGTATCTCTCGAGTCTAAATACGAGTAGTCTCTGAAATTTTGTATATAGGACTCCAATAACGTGTAATTGTGCACTTCCCTTTTTGGTCGAAATCAGTCGCACTACAGTATATATATACCCTCTCTGTTTCTCGGCTCAGTGAGCTCTTTTTTATTTTTATATGTTGGTAAACTGTGCATTTTTTGCTTTAAAAATCATTGGAAAGGAAAAAATGATTATTTTGTTCTTATCTTCCGGTTAAGGATTTTATGCCTTTAGTTAATCTGCATGCAATATTTAAAAAAATATCAACAATTTAACAGTTTTATTAAGTGTGGCTAAACCTAATTTTTTTTACCATAGTAGCCATATTTGTTTACATTTGGAACTGAGATAAATAGTGAATTAATTCCATTTGCACCTTCAGTGTCTTTTTGTCAAGTGAGACCTAAAGGAAACTTTCAGTTTTGTGCACCGAAATATCTGCGCTTTTGCCTGCTGGCCGAATTGCTTGTTCTTACGTAGAAACTGCAATTTTAATTTTAAAAATTGTTTTTAATTATTTTCACTGTACTTGTAGTTTTTTGTTTTTGCATATCTATCAATTTTTAATGAAATTATTTTATGTATTTTTGCCTTGGTGCGAAGTGAGAACTGAATTAATTCAATGAGAAATATATGTGCAATGAAATTCGAGGAAATAAATGTTTCGTATTAGCGCCAAATATTGTCGCCAGTTCATCTCGGACAGAGGAGAATGTTTACGAGTAGGGCATGCGCATTAGGTAAGAGGCGCTGAATCGTCTGTAAAAAACTACTACTTTCTTTTTTTTAAATTTCTTTCATACACCATTTTAGAATATTTGAATAGATCATGTGGCAACGATTAAATAATTCTTCAGATGATATAATTTTTGTGCATTCTGTGTTATGAAATGAATGAGATGTAACGCTGTTAGGTGAACCTAGCGCCAGTGGGTCGCTATGGTAAATAAATATATGAATTTTAAACAGTGCATTTGTTCTGTTGTGGTTTAAGCGCTATCGACGACGTAGATTTAATTCAATAAGTACAAATGAAATGAAGGAAAAATTGCGTATAATTTAATATTTCGTACAACGAAGTCATGCGGTGTATACATCGGCCTTTCTTTTCATATGTGATTTACGAAAGAATTCGGGCAGATCAAGTGAACAATGCATTTATATTACCCTTTAAGGGTTTTAGATAATTGAATGTAGGTTTTAGAAATATAACAGCTAGTAGCACGTTTTGTTTAGAATTAATTACTTTCATTACTTTTTTAATTTCACAAAGCCGGTGAAAGTTTTCACGTTGAAAAACCTGCTTAGCAAAATCTTTTAAGCACTTCTGGACTGCAACGTCACGTTGTGCTGCCGTATGCAGGTAGTCCACAATTTATGACGAGTGATTTTCTAGCGGTCCAGTGGATTCTGACACAGTTCGAGATATTATTTTATTCCTATTACAAATTAGAATTCTCTTCTGCATAAAGAGAGTTAAATAACATAAAAACTTACGTAACAATGTATTTGTATGCATTCACATATGAACTTCAGACATACGTACTTTATAAAATTAACACGTATCCCTACTTTTAAGCTTAGCTAATATGAATCAAAACATACAAACTTTGCCTTTAATTAAAAACAGTAGGTGAGTATTTACTCTTTACATGATTCATTGCAAAATACAAGTTATTGAGTAATTAACTGTTACTCAGTTTTTATCGGAATCTTATAAAAGCAATGCCGGAGTGCGTATGCTGTCGGTAGACTTAAGTTAGAGGATTTTTAAGTTTAGTTTAAATGGTCCTCTTAAAAGCTGGTCATCGTAAAGTCGGAATGTCATAAGTCGGGGACTGTATGTATATGCCAGCCTTGACAACTGTTGTCACTGACCGACACATAAAGCCTTTATGTCGCCTAGAGCAAATTTCGCATAGTTTGCCGCCCGATACAAGAGAGATTATTTATTTTTTAAGTTTAATAAATATGCATTTGTTTAAAAAAAACATGGAAAAGCTATGGGTGAACGTCTTAAGTGATTTGCTTTATTTAATACTGTTTATTCATGAGACATCCAGTTGGTAGTTCTTATAAATATTTGCTGCGTTATTGTAATTGTACCTCAAATGACATGTATTATGTAATGCTAGAGAATCGTTAGATTTTAGTTTTATCATTTTTCATTATTCTGATAAGATCTGATTTGAAAAATCGAATTTTTAGTGCGGAAAAGATTATCTTGGTTAGAAAAATACCATTTCTGTTTGACTATTTATAACTATGTGTAATAGGTTATACAAGTGCTCGAAGCAACTATATGTATGAAATGCTTCCTTTTCAATATAACATGAAATTCGACATGTCGACGCAGATGTCTTCACGCTTTCATCTTCAGGTAATGCCAGCGGCATGTTAGGATACATGTTCTATGAACTAAGAAACTGGAGAGCAGAACTTGGAATCATTTTCTGAGATGAAGATAGTAGTAATATTTCAGAGTAAGAGGATAGGTATCCTTCCGACATAAGATAAAAACGCATTCGTTTCAATAGGAAGAGAAGAATTCTTAAACTAAATGAACAACCTCCGCAGTTTACGTTGATAGTTTAATCCAGCTGAAACAGGTTTTAGTAATATTTACATATTTCATGGTAAAACTAACAAATGTAGCATTAATTTTGCTTGGGCTTTCCTGATATACACATACATACACCGATATTCCATAGCACATAAATATATATATTATTTAGATTTTAGGGAAAGGAAAACATGGCAAACAAGTATTTTTAAGAATTTCTTTATTCTGAATATATTTTATTAAATTTATTTTAAGCTTCAGCTGTAAATTTTACGGAAACAATTTGTACGTTTGTCTTTATGGTTAGATGCCTTGATTTAATAAATGTTTGGGAAAGACGTAACCTTTTCACAGCGAAGACACCAGCAACGCCCGTGCATTCAGACATCGGCAGGTCGCCCGAACGCCTGCGGTCATTTTCTATCTGCTGTTTTCCCCATCACGTTAGGCTAACAGGTTTCGGGATTTGTTAAATGTCAATCATCCTTTGAAGCGACTAAACGTAACTCTCTAATTTACAAGCGATGCACTTTCCTTCTGCTCCCTTCAGCTAGTTTATTGTTAATAACATTTAGTAGTAGAAAGTAGCATTCTACTTGGCATAGTAGAAGGAAATCCATTCTAACAAAAATTCGTATACATGGGCGTTTCAAATATTTGAGAGGAAGCGATTTTGGCCTCTACAGATGCGAAGGAATTAAAATCGTTTTCTTTTTTTCATAACTTTTTGATTTAGCTACGTTGGCATTAAATGAAATGATACTGAGGTAATTTTATCACATGTCTTTCCACATTAACGTAATTAACAAAACATTATTTATTTCATTCTGGATGCCTTAATTACCAGACGAAGTATGGAAAAAGTTACGTTGACATTAGAATAAGCAAAGACAGAAGAAAAAGAAGAGAGATTGAACTTGGATGTTTCATATTTATTGCATTTCTTGCATAATTATTGAAAATTAGATTCCTTTTGATAAACGTTTATCAAAATAACTTTGCAATGAAAGATCACAATGCACAGGGACAAAATTACAGGGGTTGTCTGCACACATTTTGATCAATTTTGACTGAGCAAGTAACTTATATTAACTTGTAATTTCTGTGGCGAGAAATAATTTACAACTAAGCTTCCAATATAGTCAATTATCTAATTCAGCGAGTTATTTTCTTATGCAGCTGTTTAACTGTGAACTCAAAGCACAGTTCCAAACTTAAATTAAACATTTCTTTCTTAGCCGCTATTTCTGATATTACAAACATAAAATGATACTGTTAACTAAAGCAATTTCTTCTCTTTGTATGAAATATGAAATCAGGCGACTTGCCTAGATGGTCGCATAAACTATATCTTGATTCCTAAAACAACTTACAAAGACGCCTAAGTATTAATTCTAGTCACTCGCAATACAGCAGAATTGTTGTGGCGAAAAATCTAGTAGGGTTATGGATAAGAGTAATATGCTTCTTCCTATTAATTCTACATAAACTTTCTGTTTTGAGCATGTGTTGTGACAACAGCCAAGAAGAATAGGATAGAGCTTAACTCAGTATTTTATGCTAGTAAAACGTAAGAATAACTATCAAAACAAAGCATAAAAATTTAGTTGGCAACCCTTTTTATGATGAAGAATAAATTATTTCTGCTATAGTCTAAATTTTTAGGAGTTCAAAACGACTGTTGAACAGAAGGTTGCGTTTCTGCAACTTTCCGAATAAAAGTATTTTCCCTTTACAGTTTTAAATGATATATCAATCTTGGAATCGTGATACCTAACAGAAAAACAGCACCATTCCTAACTAAGGAAGAATTGAAAATCATTATTTTCTACAGGAAATTCAAAGTTAAATGCTTTTGCAACAAATGTGAGAACTTCAAAGACCATTTTAAGAACTAAATCCATGTTTGTAAACGAAGATCCAACTATTCAACGAGCAATACAATCAGCTTTTAAAATACCTGTCCATACCGTTATAAGATATTTTCTTCTTCCTTTCAGCATGTTTTCGTGGTGTAACGGTAGCACACTCGGGCGTATTCGAGAGGTCCAGGTTTGAGTCCCAGCGAGGGTACTGCTCATCTTTCACGTCTCCTTCATAAAAAAAACGCAATGACTCTACACCATGAATGAATGATAAACAGATGGAAATATTCAAAAAATAAGAAATATAATGTTTACCATTCTCTCCTGAGACATAATGCAGACTCTAACATCAAACGTAGAATTCTTTACGACAGTCATATTTCATACGAAAAATGTTAATTTAATGTGACTTGTAAATGAATCATAGTCCTGTCTGAATAACTGCGATAGAAAACGGTAAGTTTACTGTTGTAAAAACGGACAGGAAGTCTTGAAATGTTAGCTTCAAGAATCTCAGCTAAAAGTTCAAAAAGTATTAAAAATGGTTATGACTACACTAAGTCTAGAAACAGTCGAAAGGAAATGTAAATTTAAACTGTATGAATTATTCAAATAATGTTTTCACGTTAATATTTAACAGAACTGATTCTGCTTCTTTATTCACAATTTATAAACGAAGCTGAACTCCTTTAGGACAAAGCCACAAATTGCACGCCAACACCTACAGCAAAATTTCTAAAAATAACGGAAATAAAGTCTGTTATAAAATCACTCAAATATTCTTGAAAAAGACTCCTCCTCCTCCGCAATATTGGACTATTTAAGAATTTGTTACAGATTTATCGGTTTTTGTTTTTATCTAATTTTCAAGAAGATTTCTTTTAAATAGTAAAACTCGGGCATTAGTACAGGTAAAAGCATTAATAATTTAATGAGTGCATTTTCTTTTATCTTAGTTGAATTAAGTTAAATTATTTCATTAAATAACTGTACTAATATTCATTTTAAATAATGCGTTTGCAATCCTTTTAGAGCTTTTATGGCTGTTTAATTTATTATGAAAATGATCAGATTTGATTCGTAAGAAAACTGAACTTGTAAGCGGAAAGCTGATAAAGAAAACTGATTTGTAAACTTAGTAAGTGGAACCGCAGATAAACTTGAGGGGAGGGAATGTTGCGTAGGTGTCTCTCTTTGACTCACATGCCTGATGAGTCAGTAGTTAACACTCATTAATTGGTACCAGTTATTTTGCGGTTTAGCGAACCAGCCGAATGACGATTATCTAGGTGCAGAATCTAAGTTATAAAGGTATAAGTACAGGTACCAGTAGGCGGAATACCAGAATTTCCACATTGGCTGTACACGTAGAGTCCCGCAGGCCTAAAAGTTCAGCTCCGCTTCAATTTAGATGTTAAGCACCCCGAGAGACAGTCCAAAGATCTCCCAATCTTGTTCCTCTACCACATACCACTCGAAAGTATATTCCGCTTGTCAGTATTTTTGAGTGCCTCTATGTCACACAGACATTGTAAACCTACAAACGTCCATGCTTTTTCCGGGACTCGAATCTGGAGTTATTGGTACGACAGTCAGCATCGCTAAACACTAAATTAGTCAGGGCGATAACTAAGTTCTGTAATTAAATAATGGCGAATAGAAGCCCCAAAATTTTTATTTGTAGCATATTGTTTGTGAGAGTCGAAAATAAACCATTATGTCAGTGGTTTACAAATGTTCGAGTAGATAAGACTGCTGAACACTAGTATTTCTATTTGAGTTCGAATATCGGCAACATGTTGGCCGCAAGGGCGTTTTCATGGTTTCCTTGTGCGTAAAATAGCTATAAGGTAAGGTTTCTTTAGTAAGCATTCTAAGAAGGCGCTTTTTCTTTAAGAAGATAATTCTTGCATGCCCTGCAGTAGTCAGTTAAATCAACAATTGCAGTAAGCATAAAATTATATTTTCTGTAAATTCTTGCTACAATTGTTTACCAAGTAAAGTAGGGCTTCTTACTTAAAAACAGTTTTGGAGTTAAGAATGAAAATATCACATGAGTTTTTAAATTTAACTGTAGTTTATTGTTTACAGGCAATTATTTACAAATTAAAATGTAGGCCACTTGTACATGTTTCACAAATATTTATGAGAATTCCTCTCTCTGAGTAGCAAGACATTCTAGCAAAACCGCCACGGTGAAAGTCGTATCTCGTAAGAAGCGCAATAAAAACAAATCGCGTCTGTCATTGATAAAATACGAGATCATTTATCACATTATTAACAAGGGTCTTTCCAGTCAGTTTGGAAGCTTTATACATGGACATATTAAGCTGAAGATTCAAAAATTGCGCGAAAAATATTCTATGCAGTGACAACGTAAAAAATTACCAATCATGTATCCATCCGTGTCTGACATTTTGATGAATGGATTTTGTGTCTAAATCACTGGGCATGACCATTTTTCTAGCTTGACAATTATTTTTATCTGACTTAGGTCTAGTAATGATCTACGTTGTTGTACGGATAGAGGATAGCAATTGCTTCAAATGTAGTCTCAGACTATGAGACCTTGTTTAACCAGGGGCAACGAATTGAATTAAAGAATCGATTAATTCTTCTGTAAGAATAGAAATATTCAAGATGATAATGTACCTTTGACAGGTTTAAACCTATTTTCACGTAGACGTTCCTGAGGATTACTTACTAATGCAAAACGCCTTTTATTGAATATCTATTTTTTGAATTATTAAAATCTTTCTAAGTTACTAAGTTAAGGCTAAGTTAGGTGCTACTAAGTTAGAGCTTTGGTAATGCGTAGGGAGTTTACCCTTACATTTTTCTTTAGTTCCTTCTCGCAGTCCAGAAATTTTATGTTTAAATAATATTATTTATTTCTAATTTTTTTTGCAGAATAGTTAAAACATTTCTTGCATAAGAACTTACAGCATTCGATCGAAGTAAAAAATATGTAACTGCAAAAATATTAATAGTAAACTATGAATAGATTTTGTCAGAAAAATTACGATCAATATAATTAATTGTAATTATATTTATTTAGTGATTTTCGTGTCTCTAATCAAATAAATTGCTTCGAGCATCTTTGCAAAATTTATGACTAATAAATCCTGAAAAGAATAATTATGATTTTTTCCCCTTAGTCTAAACTTAGATTTTGAATCAAGGCATATAACACTCAATAATGTTTGAAATATTTGCTGGAACTCCTATGCAACATTCAAAAACAATTATGGATATTTTCAATAAACATGAACTAAAACATACCTGGAAGGACTCAGCTTGTAAGTTAGTGGTGCATATATGCAGTCTTGCGTAGCAAACATTATATTAAACATATACGAATTTGCAAAAATCTCTCACACGTCAGAGAATGAGCGGGCAAGATAAATATGTCAGGTTTCGTGTAAAATATTAGAAAATTTTAAACATTTTGTATCAAATATGTAGAAATTTCAGGAATAAAGCGAAAATAATATTAAATTTGCATTCAGTATAATGAATTATTTGATTCACGCATGTAAAACAACGTAAATAGCTTATTAGTTGCTGTTAGTACATATGGCCTATTTTTTAAACCTTTTAAATGCATGCAGTTGCCATTTGGCAACATACTCATATTTGTTCATGTAAATAAAATCAAAACACAAATTTTAGCTTACTACATAGTGTAACCAATTGGATACATATTGTTTACTTATATAGTTTTGAAAGTTTCATGGTGGTGGCATAACTAATGGTATAACGGTCAATATTGCGAGCTGATGTGTAAGGTGTGGACATCATTTATGTTTACGAACTTTTGATTTTTTATTTGTTGTTCTTTTAATATATTCAAAGTTTTAAAAATTTTTGAACAAGTTTATAATGTATGTATTATTACATGAAATTGTTATTACACATTTGCCTATCATATTTTTTTTTTGTAAAAGTTAAGAATATTGTTTCAAAAATTGGATTAAAAACTTAGTTTAGATCTTTGTTTTAGTATTTTTCCTATTTTATTTGGTATCAGTTCTAATGCATTTTTTACTTTAAAAATAAAAATAAAAAATTCATGTATTTAAGAGTTAAAATACTTGTGTTACTACTATATTACTTAAAGTAACGTAGTTCTAATTCAGAAATGAGCTGTTAGCTTCTGAAAGAAACTTGTGTTAGGACAATTGTTCCGTGGATTCAGAGCAAAGCTATTCCAAAATTCTTAATTTCTTTTCAATAGAAACGTCGTCGAAATTCCGCTGAAAGTATATGGCAGCAATTTCTACCTGTTCCAAACTACTACATAGAGCACATTTTCAATAAAGGGGGGTATTTTCTCCCTTCTTTCAGCATGCCTTTGCGGTGTAACGGTTAGCACACTCCGTGAGGTCCAGGTTCGTGTTCCGGCGAGGGTACGTCTCCATCATCAAAATAACCTAATGACTGTACAGGTTAAACTGCAGGTTAGGATCGAAATTACACAGGAACTGATGTTCAGTAATATGCAGAAGTATTTTATCGTAATGCTTTATTTGAAAACTGTCTAACCTTTATACGCTACACTTTTTTAAGATCATCAGTTGTTAAAATTTCAATTCTGAAACTACAAATCCTTTACTACTAATTACAAATCAAGCCATAGTCAGTCTGGAATGTTATTTACAGAAGTAATAAATAAAATAAAATCAGGGGTAAGCTAGAACTATTTGCTATACAAATTGAAACTCTAAGAAAATTATTCTTTTTGAGGAAATTAATGCGCCTGGACTATTTTAATTACATTTTTTATGTGTCTAGGAAAATTAGAACTTCCGAAATACGAAATTTTGTTCATGATCCAGAAGGTTTAAGAATTATTATTGTTATGAAATGCGTGGATGTGCAGCTCAAAAATAAAAATATTTATAATATTATTGAAATACGGGAAACTGAAAAAGCAGAGGAATTTTAGATTAGATTAAGGACTGTCGATCTCATTCTATTTGTAATAGTGGCTGATTTAAATTCAGCCGAAGTGGTAATATAATGCAAACGTGACAAGAATCTACGCACTTACAATCAATATTTTTTTATTCTCAGTTTTTTTACGGTTACGATATTTCTGTCTCGTTTGTTAAGGCTTTTATGAAAGTTTGTGAAATATGTACTTATCGCTTTTCTTCCAGAAGAAAAAAATAATTATTTTATTATTTTAAATAGTTTTGTGTTTATGAACATATTAGCAATGATAACAATAGGAAGTAAAAATAATCTTGAAATTTGAAGAAAAATACATAATGCGGTTGAGGAAAAATAATAAAAAAAGTAATTAGATGTATTAAAGTAATTATCAGGTCACTATTGTACTGAAAAGCTTACGGTAGACGGATAAAATGAGTTGGAAGAATTATCAATGTAAAATAAAACCGAAAGAAAAAACTAAAGAAACTGAGGAATGGAATTTTTATTCCATTATTCTTTTATTATTTATTTTATATTTAATTTTTTAATTTTTATGCTATTATTTATTTATTTAATTATTATTATTTTTCAAATAATTAAAAAATGTGAGGTCATGAACTTGTATCAGCATACCTAAACTAATTCTCTGAGTTATTATTAAATATTAGTATAATTTTGTATTCAACTGAGATGTTGCTCTACATGACAAGATTGAAATTTGGAGAGAGAGGTCTTTAAATTTTAAGAAATATCAAGTCAGCCAAGTCTACGAAATCAAGCATGAATAACAAGAAATAAGCAATAAATAACCACAAAAATTAGTAACAATAATTAATAATAAAAAAAGAATTAATAATAAGGAAAAGAAAATCCTAATCCTACAGGCATTATAAATCCTATATTTATTTGTTTGTTTTATTAATCACGGATTAAGTTGGTCGTACCCTCTCCTGATGAGAATTGGAAGCAGCATAGTTTCCATCAGCTAGCATTGAGCCTCAAACCTCTGAATTTGTAGGTGAGTCTTTTTAATTACTCGTTTAAGTACGCGCTGTGAGACCAAGTGCTAAATACGAAACGTTTTTCCTTTAAACAAGCGAGATATCTACAGTGGGTCGATGAAATTTAACTAATAACCTCTTCATCGAAAGACATAGTCGACAAAATATTTAGCGAACATACCCTTTAATCAATATATGCGTGCAAAACTGTTTTAACAATAGGAATACCGTTGTTGCAATATAAGTAGCCATGTCGAAATGTAAAAAAAAAAAAAATTATAGCTTGGCATGGCTTGGTACGATATCTGTAAACTACCTCTTACCATACTTCTGATGGATACATACATTATGGAGCAATCTAACTTTTAGGAAGCTTAAATAAAACTGACTCTTTTATCTTGATTACTTGAAAGGCAAGACAGGAAATTGTGGTATGTCAGTGGCCTTACAGGCGCTGGTGAAATTAGATTAACAAAACGATCGGGATTAAACACCCTTTCTCTTTTTAGTTTCTCGTAACGTAAGAGATGATACTTCCTATCCTTTTAATGCGGTGCTCTTGGAGCATCAGCAGCTGCCTGTGTTCGATAGTTGGGGACTTCAACAATACCTGAATATTCTATATAAACCGGTCGGATGTCCGGACCCGTTTTCACCTGTCACCTGTCTTTCTAATGAGCTAAATCGTTTCAGAATCCATGAGGTCTACGTACATAAAAATGAATTTGATTTGAAAGAAAATGCTTTTTTACGAGTGCTTATCGAATAGGCAGAGGGTCTGAAATGAAAGAAATCTGAGATATATAGCAAAAATTTCGAGTGAAAGTAGTGAGCCATAAGCGATAGTTTTAATAAAAAAGGATTGCTTTCATTTCTACGGCGACATTGTACGGCATTGATTAAGGAATAAAAAGTAGACAGACGGTCAAAGACTATTATTTCTTAACAGTCGTTTCTTATTGTGCCCTGGTCTGGATCTCCTACCGTGTGCAAGGAGACTGTGCGTGGGGAGATGCATTACTCTTTTTCTTTGTCTTGGGTAAAGTAAAGAAAACATTGAATAATTTTAATAGAATACCCGCTTTTTATTGATTTCGAAGAAAATGGTGTAACATATTCTTTGACCAAAGTGTGATTACGTGATGCATGGTTGCGCCAAATGTCAGTTTTAATTAATAATTAGATCAAGAGATAAATAAAAAATATTGAATAAAGGAGGCGAAATTGTGGACAAAAAGGAGAGCACTTAGTATCTGGTTGTAGGGGATGGAATGCTAATGGTATCCTCGGCTAGTGAACGAACTTGTACTTTGAATCCTCCAGTTATTGTGTGACGTTTCAACAAGGAGCTTTATATGTAATGAACATAATGTATGGTGCACGGGGATACTTCCTGTTATTTCACTGGAGGGAGGCGGATGACTCCCTCCTCCGTCACAGGAACGCACAGGACTCTTGGAATAGAGCATTAATAAACGAGACGCACAACATCGTATAACCTATTACCGTCTTTTTCTGAAAATAAGACATCCTCCGAAAATAAGCCCTATCGTGATTTTCGAAACTTTTTGTAAAATAAGACATCCTCCGAAAATAAGCCCTATCGTGATTTTCGGAACTTTTTGTAAAATAAGACATCCCCCGAAAATAATCCCTAGTTAAAAAAATGTGACAAAAAGAATTCGTTAAAAAAGGCTGTTGATTTATTAAGTGTAAGTAATAATATGTTTAGCTTTCCAAATACTCGTATTTCAGTGAAATGTTTGAAACAAAATATTCCGAGAAATTAATTGTGTACCTCTACAGTTCGTTTCAAATTAATTCTTGGAATTTATCTTAAAAATACAACATAAGGCAGCAGTCTACATTGAGCGACAGTGCAGGTATGCAACGTTTATTCATTTCAGTCTTGTAAGTCTGATTATTTCCTAATACGTAATTTCATTTAAAAATAAATTGAATTTTTAACCCTAGTTAAAATGAGTACAAAACGAAAGAGCTATTCCGTCGAGTACAAAAAGGGAATCGTGGAAGACTCCAGGGGTGTAAATCTTGTAGCATTCTGTAAAGAGAAGATGCTGGATCTCCGTATGGTTCATAAATGGCGTGCAGACTACGATTACCTGTGTCAACTGGTGGACCAAGGAAATGAGAAAAAACGCAGAGTTGGATCAGGTCGGCAGCCGTTATTTTCTGAGTTGAAAGCTTGCATCTGGGAATGGATTGCAGCAGGAGAGCAATGGCTTTCGTTGTGCGCAGGGCTGATATTCAAAAATTTGCCCTTGAAACAGCAATTGAATTTGATATATCCACAGAAGAATTTAAAGCATCGTCACACTGGTTGGACAACTTCCTTAAACGATATGAACTGTCTCTAAGGAGATCAACAACATTGTTTAAGCTGGAAGACAATGAAGTTGTTAAGCGTGCACTTGCGTTTAAGCTTTTTGTTGATGGCATCGATTTTTCGAAATACCAACTCTCCAACATGATTGCTATGGATGAGACCGCGGTATTCCTAGGCCAAGGAGCTCAAACGACAGTTCACCACAAGGCTTCTTCGTCAATTTACGTTCCTTCTACCGGTTACGATAGTGCACGTGTTACCTGTATTTTGGCGATTCGTCTAGATGGCAAGAAAGTATCGCCATTTTTAATCACTAAAGGTAAAAAAGACCAGATTCAACGTGTTTCAGGAATTTATGTCATTGAAAGTGAAAAAGCCTGGTGCACCCAAGCAGTTATAAGAAAGTGGGTTGATTTTATGCTGCCACCACTGTTGAGGGGTCAGAATAGAGGTTTACTAGTTTGGGATTCAGCCAGTACTCACCGCGCTAAAGACATGAAAAACTTTCTTGCTGAGAGGAAGATTGATCAAATAATGATTCCGGCAGGAATGACTGGTTACCTCCAGACACTTGACATTGCAATAAACAAGCCATTCAAGGATCATTTGCGGATGGAAATCAATGAATATATTGAAAACAGAATGGTGAGAAATCATCGAGGTAATTTTGTAAAACCAGGCTTACAAGAAGTTGTGAATTGGGTAAAAAATTCATGGGACAAAATAACTGATAGTGATGTTTCCAATGCACTACGAACAGGCTACTTAGACAAGAAGTATTCATTTAACGATAGCTATATCGCAAGACATGAGAGATTCGGACCAATGATTCAACAGGAAATGGATTTGGAAGAAAATCAGAATATAATTCAGAATTTTATTTATGACGATGTTCCAGAAGAAGATGACATGACTGTAATTGAATAAATTTAAATTTCTGTATTCTGTGTAAAATAAGTATTAAAATAAAAATATATAAATATACTTTTATTTTTGCCCTCCCCCGAAAATAAGCCCTAGCGCGTATTTTGGACCAAAAAAGAAAGTAAGACAGTGTCTTATTTTCGGAAAAAGACGGTATTCAAGGACTATTGTAACTACACTCATGTTTGTGAAAATTGCAACACCAAGAAGGAATCGTCATAATTGAATGCAATTTAATACACAGTTGAGTGGTAGTGGTACAAATAAATGATTAAATGTTCAAAGCAAACAAACAAGAACAAGAGATCAGAATCAGTATTTTGTGTGGCCACCACCGCCGCAATA